>NW_019281781.1:0-11617 GCF_000648695.1 Onthophagus taurus | reverse complement strand
CTGGACTATAAGCTAGGTCTTTGCACATGAATACCGACAGAAAATGAGAAACAGAATCAATATGACAAAATGTCTGGAATGAGGAGGCGAAGAAGACAATAAAGAGAATAACTGATGCTACACGAAAGTTGATAAGAATGAGAAGGAGCCAGCTCGATGAGCTACGAATGGTTTAAAAATAGAATGATATAAAGAAAAATTATCTTAAGCTAGGTGTCCACTTGCGAGAAATGCTCTTGAGAGAAGCTATCGAGAGTATTTTTCCTGGTGAACACGCATCTGAGAGTAAAGGTAGGAACACACTATGCTCACGTTGTATGAGCTTACGTGACAGCACATGAGCTCACAATTGTGTGAGCGTGTTATTTCGTACTATTTCTTATGTATAGGAGACACACGTCCTATCACGTCCAGCACGCGTGAGAGCACGATTGTATTATCCCGAAATCCGCACATCGTAGCTCACGTGCGCTTGCAAGGACGTTTTAAATTGAGGTTATAATAGAAATGAAAATGGAAGAAAAACTAATAGAAAAAGTAAGACAACATGACGTGTTCTACAATATTCGGTCCCATGACTACAGAAACCAAAATATGCGTCAAGAGGCTTGGGGGGAAATAGGGGGAGATTTGAAAATCAAACGTAAGTGTACATTATTTATATATTATTTTTTATTATTTTTTTTAGTTTTTGTTTTGTTTTTTTTTCTGTTTCTTTCTCAATTGTTTTCATTTACAATTCTCCTCTGCGAACTATATCTGTTTGCCAGGGGACACTTCCTGTTCGAGAATTGAAATATTCCTTAAAATTCTCTCGTACTTGGAATGCAGTTTGGGTACAGTTTCGTCTTAAATTATCTACATTTTGTAATGCGGTTAGATGTGGCTCTGGCTGTGATTCCAATAGTGTGTTGTTTGGATCACATTTAGCATCTGAGCATAGCATATTATGCAGTGAACAAGATGCTAGCACAATTTTGTCTACCATTGTTGGTTGTACTTCTAAAGGTTTTTGAAATACTCTCCAACGAGCAGCTAATATTCCAAACGCATTTTCTACTACTCTGCGTGCTCGGGACAATCTATAGTTAAATATTTTATTGGGCTCATTATTTGTAAGGTAGTGCTTGCTATATGGCCGAAGAAGATAAGATTTTAAAGGAAAAGCCTCATCCCCAACGATAACGTATGGCTGTGCTTCCCCATTTTCTAAAAGAGGAGCATTTTGCGGTACATGTAAACTGTTATCTTCTAACTTTTTTCCTATCATCGAACGAGAGAATATATTACCATCGCTATTTCGACCGTAAAATCCTACATCAATTGATATAAACTTGTATTCAGCATCAACAAGGGCTAATAGCACAATAGAATGATTTCCTTTGTAATTGTAAAATGAAGAACCTCCATTTATTGGACATCTAATATTTATATGTTTTCCGTCTATTGCCCCTATGCAATTTGGAAAATTCCACAACAAGTTAAATCGTTCTGCAACTTTTTTCCAATTTTCTTCTGTTGGTGTGGGAAATACAGTCGATCCTAATGTCTCCCATATAGCATCGCAAACTTCTGCTACAATTTTTCGAACTGTGCTAAATCCTAACCTGTAGTTAAAAGCGATGGAGCGAAATGAATTTCCGGTTGCCAAAAATCTGCAAATATAATTTCGTAAATATTTTATTTTATAGCAGAAGAAGCGAAGGTGTTATGGGATAAACTGCGGAGGTGCTTTATGAATGCGAGAAGTAGAAGAGTTAAAAAAAGCGGTCAATCTGCTAAAAATATAATTCCATGGAAATATGAAAACCAAATGAGTTCTATTCAACCATCTATGGAAAATCGAAGGTATGTAATCGCAAGCAGAATACGGGCTTGCAATAAAATCGCTTTAATAAAATCGCTTAAATAAAGTTCTACATTCATATTCGTTTTACTTCGTCACTCTCAAAGTAACAAGTAAAACCTTTCGCAAGTTTGTTACAAATTTATTTAAACTGTGCGATTTAATTGCAAGCGATTGTAGTATAAATGCTCTTGTTACAATTTGCGTATTGCTATAGAGTACAAGCAAGTTTAGTTGATGATCAATATAACAATACAACAACTGAAAATGATGAGAGCGAAGCAGTGGATCCCGAAGTTGATAATGCACCAGAACATCCGCCTGAAGATACGGAGAAAGATAAGCAACCCGACGTGGAAAATGAAATAATTCAACGTAGGGAAATTATAAAAAAACGAAAAAGGGATGCAGAAGGAAATCCGGCATATGAAATGATAAAAATTTTAAAAGACAATGCCGAGTTTCGTAAACAAAAATACGAACAAAAAACTGCATCGTCTGGTTTGGAGCAATTAGATGAGACGGATATGTTCTTTTTGATGACTAAACAGTTGCCCAACATCGAACAAGCCAAAATAAAATTAAATCTTAGCAATGCTGTTCTCCAGGCGGAGATTCACCAACACGAACAACACAGGCATATTACTACAGGAGAGCAATGTTCGAGTCACTCTTCAGTGGCATCTACTCATCAAACTTCCTACACACCTATGTTGTCACCAAACGAAGCAACAAACTTTGATAACATATACTATTAAAATTGTTAAATATATTCTTTAATAAAATGTTAGTGTAGATTTATCAGTACTTACCTTAAACAAACTGCCAGTCTTTCCCGTGTACTAATTGGATCTCTAAACTGTGTACTTTTCTTTTGTATTTTATTTTTAATAATGTCATGTACAAATTCAAACTGTTCTTTAGACATTCTAAAGTACATGTGAAACTTTTTCGGATGTTCTTTCAATTCTTTTACGATATTCTTTTAATGATATTCACCGAAATTATTTCGTTTTTTATTAATTTCATGTACCCAGTATGACTTTTTTTTTTTACTTTCACTCATAGCTAAACATGTAGCCACATTTTCTAAATCTTCTTCCCATTCTGAGGAACTACTAGAATTGCTATTGTACTTCATCGTATACATAGCAAATCGTTTCACAACAATCTGATATTAAACAGTGCGAATGAAATGAGCGCGAAATTATACGAAATGTGCGTAAAATGTGTCTCCTGCGCTTCATATCACGTGATATCATGCTTACATGATAGCACGAAAGCTCACGTGACGTGAGCATAGTGTGTTCCTACCTTAACTATCAGAGAGTTTACACCAACTTTCGGAGAGTGAACAAGTTGAGACTTGTACTCACGTGGCACGCACAATTTATACATATATTATGAGAGTAACTGTCAAAAAACGAACACGGTTCGAATTTTGCTGTGAGTAGCTGCGAGTTTTCTCTAATACGTTTAAAGATGACGCCTAAAAGAAAATGGTCCCAAGAAGAAATATTTGAATTAATTGAAGTGTATAAAGGAAATTCAGTTCTTTGGAATACCAGATCTAAAGAACATAGAAATCAGGAAGCGAGTGTAGTCTTCTGTAAGAAGGATGTGTTTCATTTACAATATCTAGTCTTTCACTAGCATTACTTAGTCTTCTGCCAGCAATATCTAGTCTTTTGCAGCAATATCTAGTTTTCTACCAACAGTATTTTGTCTTCTGGTAGTAGTGTGAAGTCTTCTGTAAGAAGAATCTGCTTCATTTGCAACATCTAGTCTTTCATTAGTAATACTTCGTCTTCTGCCAGTAATATCTAGTCTCTTTCAGCAATTGAGACGTTTAAGTTTATATTTTCTAATAATTTTCCAAAATACCGTCAAGTCACTATTAAGCTATCACGTGCACTACAATAAACTTATAGTTTGCATTTATAAGTGCCATTAAAGCAACCGAGTTCACTTTTTGTGAATCCAGTATGCCAAATAACTAACAATTTGATAACGAATGTTGATATTTGTTGATACCCAGTTGTAATCTACGGCAAATCCCCAAAAAATGGTTTCACCCAACAGCTACTTTTTATTTTTTTCTGTTTGTTTCTTTTTTTAATTTTGTACAATACTATTGCACTTGCAATTTTGTTTACATCCATGTGTACACACACCATACACTGAAAGAAAATAAATTTTACTTTCCATAGCACGGTCCTGAGAGAATTGTCTGAGAGAAAGCTCTCGGAAGTTTTATAGAAGCTCTCGGGGAGCTAAAAAAGTCTCAAAGTAGACACACAATTGAGGGTAGATATCGAGAATTACTCTCAGAAGTTTCTCTCAAGTGGACACCTTTAAGTGCATTAAGAATGTAAATACTACCAAAATAATCTATGATTCATTATGGTACACCAGCTTCACAGTATTTAAGTATCTCTTGGAAACTGAAATTGAAGGATATGATACTACATGTGGAAACCGAAAAAAAATGAAAGTTCTTATGGTGTAACAACAAATTATGTATATCTTCATTTCAGTCGACCATGCCAATATGTAAGTGATTTTGTAAACTGCTGTAACTTTTTGGAGTGACATCCTTTATTTTTCGATAACGTATATTGTGACAATCTCAAAACAAAATGAGCATTTTGATGCGCATGGCAATACCTGCCGTGAAGCGTTGTTGTTGAAGTTTCAATAAACAACAGATAACACAAAATACGAATGTTACGAATCCGGGACTCTTCTATGCCCCAGTACTAAAATAACATGGCGAAAGTCGCTGCAAAGGTGACGATAATAGTGTATCTGAATTGCTCGGCCAAATTTCATTACCGGAACAAAACTGTAAAAAAAGATTCTCAACATTAATTGAAGCAATAATTGGTTTGTTATTTTAACCATTTATCCGAGTTAACTAAGTTCATTGTTCTCTTGATACGACCATTTAGTTCATAACAATTAATTGTCAGAGAAAAGCAGTGTTAAATTTTGAAAACTAGATATGAAATTTACTAACGAACAAATGGCAGACATACATTTCATGTATAGGCGAAGAAATAATAAAAGTAATTTGTGCTTTATGTCGAAACATTTCCGAATCGAAGGGACTTTTGCGTCGTAAATATCTGCAGCTGTACTTTTCATAAGTGATATATTCATTCTCATGAGCATAATATGACATCTTCATTTAAATCACTAGATCTTTAAAGAAACTTAATAATTCAAGTAAATTAATTTGTTCAGGTGAAGTGTGACTTTCTTCGACATATGTATATAAAAAAGCGCTTGCATTAACATAAAGCGGTTTGATTCCATTTATAGCAATAGCTCCATGTGTGCACGCTAATCAACTTCTACGTTAAATTCATCAGCTGGATCTGGTACGCATATCATACCTTTTTCATATAAACTTACACTTTAAATAGAGATAAATGAATAATAATAATGTATAAGCATGAATTAATAATGAAACATAAATATGTATACATACAGAATATTCTATTTATGTCTAATAATGAAAAATATTCTAATCATTCAAACGAATTTCAATGTTCTAATCGGAACATTGTTGCTGTATATTATGAATTTACTCAATTACAAAAAATAATGTAAAAAACAACGATTTTGCACTTCAAATGGATTTTATTTTAGTTATTTCTCTCTACCGGTTTCGCTACATTACTCGTAGCATCATGAGGAGATTACCTGGATAGATATAAAACATTTTTACAAATTAAACTTGAAACGATAGTCACATTACATTATTCATTTGGAATTTTCAGAGATAAAAAATGAATTACATTTAACATATTAAAAACAAATCAAAACTTACGTCAAATGTCACAAAAGATTCTTAAAATAGACGATGTTGAGTATTTTTCTTAATTAAATTTGTTTCTACTTTTAAATTGCCACTAAAAATCTTTGGAGAATCGAGAATAAATTATGTTATGGCGTCGTACTCTTTGCTGCTAAATTATTGTTTGTAAGGTTAGGAACTGCGTGGTTGATAATTTTCATTTTTGTCAAATGGTATTACCGTGGAGGGTGGGGATGACATTTCAAATTTGAAATAATAACACAATTAAAAGCAACTTCAAAACATAGAACATATTAAATCTAACATGGGATCCTAGGGATGAGGATAGGTTAGAAAAGGACAGGGGTGATGTAGACGTATGACGGTAGAGAGAAATAACTAAAAGAAAATCCATTTGAAGTGCAAAATCGTTGTTTTTTTACATTGAATATAAAATGGAAACAAAATCATTAACTAATACAAAAAATAATGTTTAGATGTATTTATGAAGTAGTGTTTATATTAACTTTAAAATATAGTTCTTCAACAATAATTTGTAATCCTCAGGATTAAGATCGTTGCTTGGCTATATGTGTTTTGCTATTCAACATATCCATGTATGACTTACCAATACCTAGGCTAAGCAGTCTAGGAATGTTTGCAGATAACATGGTAATTTTAACACAAAACTATGATCTCGAAGAAACTATAGAGCAGGTGCAAAGTTTACTCAACGAAACTGTTAAATGGCTGAATAAATGGAATATATAACTCAACCCAAACAAATGCAAAGGAAAAATTTTTACCCTGAGAAGAATAAGAAATCCTACCTTGCTAACAATAAATAACCACGAAATAAAATGGAATCCAAAGGATAAAGCAGTAAAATATCTGGGAGTCATGCTAGATCAAAGGTTAACATGGAGTATACATATCAACTACGAACTAAATCAAGGGTACAACAGATTACGTGAATTATATCCACTTATAAACCGAAAATCAAACTTAAAAACCAACTGCACGGTATTAATATATAAATCACTAATCCGACCACTAAACACTTATGCTAGCCCGGTGTGGAACAATATATCAAAAACTAATATTAAAAAATTAGAATCGTTACAAAACAAAGTCATTAGAATAGCAGTAGATGCACCCTGGTTTGTTAAAAATGAACAAATAAGAAACGACTTAAATATAGAGACGATTGAGAATTTTATACATAGTACAACAACAAATTTCTTTCAAAAAATTCAATCTTGTAGTTCCGCAAGAGAATAAAATCTGAATAATATATAATATAATAATATATAATAATATAAATTAAATAAATTCGAAGGGCCAGTCGCCTTCTAACGAATTAAAAATGTAAGGAATAGATATTAAAACAACCTGTAGAACATATGTATATAATTATTTATTATGTTGATCTGGTTTATAAAAATAAAAGAAAACTCCAAAATATTGCAAAAGGTAACGCAAAAATGATTTTTTAAGTTGTTATAACTATCCGTACTACTAAGATATATGTACATAATCTATACGTCATTCGATTCACTGTAGTTTCTTCTAATTGACATCACAAAATGCTTGGTCTCAATTCTTTCCCGTTAACCTTGTACAACCTTCAGAATGACACTGTCTTCGGCTCGTTGTTTATTATTTAATAATTTTTGATTATTAAATTGGCTACAACTAGCGAACGGTTTGGTAAAAAATAAGGTAATCAATCAAAACAATTATCTCTTTTATTAATTGGCCAATTTTAGTCATCAAGATCTCGATCCAAAGTATGATACACAGTGTATACGAATGCGGATATGCTCGATTTTAAAATTCGCTAATTAACTGCATACAGTTGTTTAAACATGGTGGTGACTTTATTACCTGAATATCTATATATGTATCAATATTGATCTTTTTTTTTCATCTTGGGTTTTAGTATTTCTACGTTAGTTGTAATTTGTTCAAGTTCTCTTTTTTCGTTGTTTACATCGGAATGCTAAACGAAGTTTCCGAAAGCTTCATTTAGAAAAAAGTTAAAAAATATAAGTATAAATGTCTTTCCACTGTCAATATCTACTCCAACATATATTAACATTATCCTAGACATTTTTAAGTCCTGTGCAAAAAATTTATTTCAAGTTTTTGACTAATCTATATACATATGTGTTATGAGCCTCAAAATCCATTTTGACAATTTTTGACATTACATCTGTATGTATGAAGATCTGTATCTACTTATGGAATATATTCCTCAATCGGAAGAGGTACTTATATAAACATATATCTATCTCTTTTTACACAAACTTACACTTTAAATAAAGATAATCAATGTACTTAATAACACGTGTTGCTAATGGTGAAAAACAGTTATTAAACAGTTAGTTATTGCATGGTCACATAACATGTAGAAATTTAATGCTATTTATAATAGTATTTTGAAATTACAGCGCTTTTAATTAGGCCACATTTAATAAATATTTAAAAAAGTTAAAAAATAAGTAAGTAAATAAATTATACATATATCGATGGTCCAGGTGTTACAGGAAAGTTCGAATGTGAAGTAATGTTTGAAGTTAATTAAATGCGATGACTACCTTTTATTATAATTACAAATATACGTGATATGTGTGATTATATATTATTATGTGTTGTAAAAGTAATTTGTATTAAGAAGTTCCGTGTGTTATGAAAAATAGGTCCTCTTCTAAGTAGAGAAATTTTAACAAATCAATCGTTAAACGTTTTGATGAAAAACCAAACAAACCTCTTTTTGGAAATTTCCGATGACAGTAAGAAAGATATGAAGGCTTACACAATATTTTATTTAGGTATCTCTCTTTTACCTCATATGGAAAATGTTAGAAGATATGATAAATCTTTAGAAATCTTTGATTTTGTTATACATATTGTACATATGGAGCTACATTTCGCTAAAGTTAATTTCGTTAATTTAATAGTAGCTAATTGTATTTTTGAGTTACTTTGTCTAAACTTTTATATACACAACGTAATAAAACGGCCTGAAAATGTATGAATCTGTGAAAATCTTGACGGTGAATGTTTGCTGAATTGTAATAATTCCTCTTTAACCTCGAAAGTAGTAAAAATGACCGTAACTTACAATTAGTGAAATCTTCTTGAAAACGTTTCCTAAGAAGAAACAAAAGGAACTCCTATAATACCCTAGATATTTGTCGAAAAAAGCGTTCTTCGACCTTTGACCTGGCGTAAAATATTTAACAATATAAGGATCGATAAGGACTCTTCAATTTTCATTAAACCACGAAAAAATCTATATCAAAATTCGGCCGACTGGAAATTACTCCGAAGTTCACGTCTACAGTAGATAACTATAATTAATTATTTTACAATTATTAATTTACAATATAAAACATATATTTTTTATTTTCTTCTTTATTTTCTTTGCTTTCCTCCGAACAAAACAGTATTTTTCTCCAAACGATGTAATATAAATTTTTACTACTTTAATTTTGGGAACGACAGCAACGACGACGACCTAATATAAACTTGACGACAATTAATTTGTCGTCAATAATTGTAAATAATGAACAAAGTTTTTGACAGTTTGGTTCTTACACGAATTTTTAATTATGAAAACGCAGATTATAAATTAATATCTAATTAAAGTTTTTATTGTAAATATTGAACAACGAATGGTATTCTCAAAATTTTTAAATGTTATATGAAGGTGAAAAGAGACAAATGACGAAGTAACAATACGTAATCAATACGTCTATTGATTGTTACTCTAAGTATTAAATTTAATGTTTTTTGATGAAATTTATGGGGTATTTAAATTATTTATCCTATATTTCAGAAATGGTACAACATAGCGAGGATTGGATTTTGCAGGGCAGTTTACTTTTGTAGGAAAATAGTATTTTCTTTGAGAAAACAGTTTTGCAAAGAAGTGTTTTTGATCGATATTTAATGATTTACTTATACAGCAAAGCATACAGCACAACTTATAAAAGATACTGCTGTTTTTTTTACTTAAACAATACAAATTTAACAGAAAACACAAATTGTGTTGTTTTACTTACATTTGTTGAACCAGTTCACGTACAATTCACAAATGAACTATGATGATCTCTCTGGAGACTCTTAATATGTGGGTAATTACCCCTTGAGAGGTAAAATGTCAATTGACGTGTCTTCTTGTTTACAATTACTCTTTTGCTACTTCACGTTATCGTTCGCTACTTAAACGATGATCGTGTTAAAGAAGAATATATGTTTTCTAAATCACTACTCATCACTACTCGCGGTGAAGATGTATTTCTCACTCTAAAACAGTTTATTAAGAAAAATAATTTGTAGTGGTCATCGTTAGTTGACGTGTGTACTAACGGTGAATGATGGATGTTCGTTCTGGTTTTCAAACATTCTTGAAACAATATTCTGATAACGCAAGACAAGATTGCTGTTTTTTGCGAAAACTAGAACTTTATAAATGTAGAGATCAAGTTAGTAACACAAGTGTGATGTTCACGCACTTGTCCGAATTCGTATACTATGTTTACCGCATACAACAAAGAAATATGCTATACCACTGATTCCATAGTTCAGCACCTATCTTTTTTGATAAATTCGTTGAAACAAATTTTTCCGAGATATAGAGAAGCGTCAAGCTACATATTGGATACTGAGACCATTTTTTACAGATGAAGAAATCATCAAGTTCAGTTTCTCGAATTAGGCGAAGTCCTTATCTTATTATTCCCTCGAATTAGGGAATACACATAAATGTGAGAGCGGTTTCTATCAAAACAAAATCTAGGAATCGGCTCAGCGTAGAGCACGACTTACGATGTGCTTTATCAGAAAATAAACTAAACATAAAAAATCTTGTGATGAAGAAAACATTAACCATCCCATTAATTATTCAAAATTTATGTGTAATATTTTTAATAATAAAATAGTTATTTATGTACCAAGTCGGCAAAGTGATGCTTTATCGAACGAGTCTGAGTTTGCGAGTCGAGCGAGCGAGGCGAGTAAACAGGCGAGTTCGATAAAGACACTTTGCTGACGTGTTGCATACAACATTTTATCGCCAACCGCAAAATTTAACGATATGAAGATATTCTAACTTACCAATATTATGACATGTGTCAAACGATTTGTTTTGTTAATATACCTCGGTAAAGTTACACTATGTATCAAAGGTCGGTAGTATAGTGGAGAGGGANTTTTTAAAGTTTTCCAAAAAAAGGGGTTTTTTTCCTCAATATTATACAATTTGGTCGTTCTTTTTTAGCTTGCATGATAGTATACTTGAAAATAGTAATATTTTTCAAATAAATTTTTTCAAAATTTTTAGTTATAAAGGAATAGTTTGTAATTTGCTAAAATTGCAAAAAGGTAGCGTAAAAATGAATATTTTCCGTCAAGATTCCCACGAAGTATTACCACCGCGTTAGTCCCGCCTCCTGCCGACTGAGCGGCGCTGACATCGACTCTCTTCATCGAAGCTCCTTGTTTTATCTATTACTTTTTAATGTGGTAGAGAAAATAATCATTTCCAAAAGTACGTTTTGAACTTTATTTTCCGTGATGAAATGTTCTTCAACGTTATGGCGCTAAAGTGAAATTTACTTTAGCGCCATAACGCTGAAGTACTTTTTTGCTATGTTGATCTTAGCAACCGTCGTTATGCAACAATGACTTACTTCTACCGCGAGTAAACACGACAACAAAGTTGTCATTTAATGACGTTTGAAGAAAAACATTATTATAGTACTGTATGGTATTTTTTATGAAGAGATAAATCCCTAGTCCTGAGCAGGTCGTATGGGTAATAATGGTGAAAAGGTTAAGATACAACTGCTCCAGACACTATACAATAATTAGCATGAGCACATTGATAACATTGCTGACACCGAATCTGAAAACTGAACTGAACTGTAAAGGAGGACGAAAAAGAGGATGAGGAAGAAGAT
>NW_019281780.1:0-11680 GCF_000648695.1 Onthophagus taurus | reverse complement strand
AAAGATTGTTCTTAGAGATGTTTTACATCAATAAAGAGGTTAATTCCTTGAACTTCAGAACTGACACCCAGAACCTTAGTTCTATTTATAGTTACTTTGTTATGAAGGACTGGGGTAGAAGGGATCAAACATCGATGGAGAGTGATTCTCTGGTTTTCTAGTTCTTTTTCCTCGGTTTTTGTTTCCTTTTTCATATTTTCAATTTCATTCCCCCTCTTAACGCCACCTAGTGGTTATTTTTAGTGTATTTGGTGTTTTGCCGTGACGACGGTTGGTCAGCCTTGTTTCTTTCCAGTTTTTGTGGTATAAAAAACTTACGTGACTTATTGCGTCTTAACTTTTAACGTAAAATTTTAACGTGTTCTTTTTGTAAGTAATACTTATTTTATAGTTTCAAAATTAACTTTGTAATGATTTTTAGTATCGTTTGATCTTTGATTACTCACCTNACAACAAACGATTAATATAAGATTTTACAAAACATACCACGTTAACCACCCCAGCAATAAAGCAAGAGAAGCGCAATAATTATAAGAGAAAATATCGAACACCACGAAGAAGTCCCCCTGCAAAAGGAGGAAATACAGATGTGTGTAGTTGATGTGAAAATCAATAATCTTTGGTGGCGATTTTAATGCAAAAAACACAGAATGGGGATCAGAAGTCACAACTACAAAAGGGAAAGAACTACTGAAAGCCATTCAAGAGATTCAAGTCAATTATCAATCATCAGGAAATCCAACCTACTGGCCTACTGATGCGGATAAGAGACCTAATTTATTAGACCTCTTTATATCAAAGAAATTTTAACCCAATTTTTTGGAAATGCATGATAAGTACGACCTAGGTTCGGATCATACAGCAGTGGTACTGACTTTAAGTGAAAAGATTACTGAAAATGGATTGGGACAGCTTTAGATTGGAACTTGAAGGAAAAATCCGGTTGAGCGTTCAACTGAACACTAAAGAACAACTGGAAAATGAAGTGGAAAACTTTGTACGATATATTGCAGTATGGAATAAAATAGAATTGACACGTAAAACTGCTGGCAACAATTACCCTCAAGAAATTAGAAAACTAGTTGCAGAAAAAAGAAAAGCTAGAACATGGCATCAGACAAGACATCCATTCGATAAAAGTAGATTCAATAATAGACGCTTCTCGCTGTTTCGCACGTGTTACAACATGTCGAATTGTTCGCATAAAATTTTGTGTTTTGCTTGTTTCATCGCAATTTGTAACCTCACCCTTGAGGAAGCTTTAATATAAAGCGAAATATTGGTGAAATAAGAAAATTGCCGTTTTTTAGTATAACCTGATCCTATCCCTGGAACAATTTTTCTTCGCGGATTCAATAATCTGACACAACAATTAAAACGAGAAATAAAGAAGATAAAGGAAGAATCGGTCAAGAAATACCTTACTGAGTTAACCGCCAAGAAAACTCAAACGTCCTACTATTCAAAATCCACCTCTCAGAACTGATAATGGAACGTTGACAAGAACTAATCATCAAAAAGCAGAATTATTTGCAAACCATCTAGAAAAAATTTTCCCGCCACATGAGATAAGCTAAGATTGTGAAGAGATCGAAGAATATGTAATACTAATGAACGTATAAAACATGTAATGCCAAATGAAGTTGCTAAAGAAATTAGGAAGAATATAAGTGCAAAGAAAACACCAGCTTTTGACTTGATTACAGGAGAAATCTTAAAAAACCTACCTAGAAAATCAATCTTAAAACTAACGTACATATTTAATAAATTCAACGTTTCGTTTACGACACGTGCCTAATATGTGGAAGATTACAGAGGTAATTATGATATCTAAGCCAAAAAAATCACCGTATGATGTGGCTTCATAAAGACCAATCTCAGTAATCTCAAAACTCTTTGAAAAACTGTTCCTCAAAAGGCTTAAACCAGCTGCTGTACTGTTCGGGTCTATTTGACCCGAAAGAAAATGTAATCCTAAATTGTGTTTTTGTTTAATTGTTTTTCTGTTTGTGCACTGGTGACTTTATTTGTCAATATTAGGGCTTTAGTATTTCATATTACATTTTTGAATGTTATCTATCTTTTTTAGTACAATATGACCCGAACTTTATTTTATTACATTTTCAACTAAAATATATTGTTTGAAGTAAAAATATAGTAAAGGGATGCCTCCCGTATCGGTATTATTAGATGCGTATTATGCTCTCTGTTATTCGCATCTCTCATACAATATATTATTGTGGGGAAGATCGACGGAGTGGCGGCGTGCCTTTATAGCACAGAAGCGCATTATAAGATTAATCTTCGACCTAAACTGCAGAGATTCGTGTAGAGATACATTCAAGGCCAATTCGCTTCTTACTCTTCAAAATATATATATATATAAATCAGTTGTTCATGTGCGGGAGCATGTCGATAGATACCCTGTCATGAAACACAATTACGAAACTAGATCTGATAGTTTGGTGTGCTTGGGTCATCATAAGACGGCTTTCTTTGAAAAGAGTCCACGGTATGATTTCCCAAAGCTCTATAATAATTTGCCATCTGCAATTAAAAAAGCTGATACGCTTAGCTCATTTAAACATAAAGTAAAAATGATGCTTGTAGAAAGGGCGTTTTACGACCGCCAGGAATACTTGTCATTTAATTTTAGTATTAGTCCTAGTCAACTAGCATAGGTCATACTTCATAATTTAATTTCTCTCTTTCTTTGTTGAATATTGTGTATGTTGTGTATTATATTTTGTATGTGGTTTGAACTTGTCACATCTACTATTTGTAGCCAGGTGATTAAATAAATTATTATTATTATTATTATTAAAAACTTTATATGGATATACAGTACAGTAACAAGTCTGTACTTGTATCTGCGACCATAGATTCTTATAGCCTATATCCACATGAATACTTTCATAAGCGTTCACTACACGCATGCGTTGACAAGTCTGTGCTTGCTAACGATATTGAGACTATAAAACAAGATATCGATGCAGTTATGATTCAGTATTCGACTTTACATTCAACATGGCACGTCGCAGACCTTCGACTGACAAAGAGTTACAAGCGTATATTGAAGCATCTGACAGTAATGAAGATATTTCCGAATATGAAGATCATACAAGTGAAGCATCTGAAAGTGACAACTCTGATGGTGAAGTCGATACTATGCATCTAAGTACAAATATGCAAAGTTGTTCTTCAAAGGATGGAAGAATAGAACGGAAGTCGAAACAACCGCAGCAACGTGGTCGCTTTTCTGCTGCCAGTGTAATACACCAAACACCAGGAATTACAATATATGCTAGTAGCCGCATTGGTGACATCAAGTCGTCATTTCAAGTTACATTTCATAATGCTGTAGAAAATACAATGATTGAAATGACAAATCTCGAAGGATTTACGGTGAGAATTGAAAAAATTTAGATAGTAGTGTTTTTGAAGCTTAGAGTGAGAATCTACGAAAAGCTTGTGGGATAAAGAAACTGGTAGAAATATATTTGAGCAACTATGTCATTGAAAACATTTTCCATGATATCTCGTAAGCCGTAGTGATAAGCTTGCCCCTATTCGAGAAATCTGGGAGAAATGGGTGGATGTTTTTCCAAAATTGTATAATGTTGGAATAAATGTTACTATTGACGAACAATTACTAGCATTTAGAGGGCGCTGCCCTTTCAAACAGTACATTCCCAGCAAACCGGCAAAATATGGAATTAAAATTTGGACCCTTTGTGATAGTGAAACTTCCTATGCGTTGAAATTACAAATATATACAGGAAAAGTAGCGGGTGCAGCTCCTGAAAAAAATCAAGGCATCTAACAATCTAACTTGCGATAATTTATTTACGTCTTATAACCTGGGGCAGTGCCTTCTAAAAAAAATTACGATGTTGGTTACTATAAGAAAAAACAAACCTGAGCTTCCAAAGTCCATGGTAAATAAAGAAGTATATAGTTCTTCCTTTTATTTTACGAATGATACTACCGCAGTCAACTATATTCCCAAAAAAAAACAAGAACGTAGTTCTGATGTCTACTTTACACCACGACAAACAAATTAGTACCAGGCAAACCCTATAATATGCTTGATATCTCAGCTTTTATAATGCCTTTGTTCTATGGAGGAGTATAGATCCAAATTGGAACGCGAACAAGCTAACTAAAAGAAGAATATTTGTAGAAGAATTAGAAAAATCTCTAATACAAAACCACATAAGAAGCAGAACACATATGCCAAGAACAGAGCAATCGCGAAATATTGTGCAAAGAATTCAAAACAATGGAAGTGCATCTTGTTCCATTATAAATGTGCCACAAACAACTACTCTAAAACGCAGCCGTTGTAAATTTTGTCCTTCAACCAAAAACAATAAAACAAATATAGTGTGTAATAATTGTCATAAACATCATTGTAAAACTCACTGTACATACTTTTCTCCAAATTGTAAAACATAAAAATAGCTTTTTATAACAATATTTCATTATTATCCGTAATTTCTAAGTTTTAAAGAACATTATTTGTTAATTTTGCATTAAATAAACAAGCACTAGTAGTAACTTGTGCAATTTGTTTCTTTTTTTTATGTTTCGGGTCATATTGACCCTACGATACAAGTGTATAGTAGATATGAATAGACCAGTAGGGTTAATAGAACAAAACCAACTTATTTCTGAGTATCAATTCGGATTTAGAGAAAAACATAGTACGTTTCATCTCATCATCAAGTACACAGAATATCTAATCAGATAGAAAAAACTCTCGAAGCTCTGCTATATTTGTACATGTAGCCCAAGCATTCGATAAAGTATGGCATAAAGACCTAATATATAGAATTAGTAAATTATTGCTAAAGCAGTATGTGGTTGTTCTAGAATCTTATATTACAGATCAATTATTTCGAGTCAAATACCAAAACGAATTTACTGATTTAAAAGAGATAAAAGCTGGTGTTCTAAAAAAAAGGTAGTGTACTTGGGCCAATTCTGTTATACACAAACGATCTGCCAGAGGACAATGGTATATCAATAGCAACATTCGCTGACGATACAGCCATGATGGATGGCTGTGGGTGATAATATTGAAGAGGCCACAAACAAACTGCAAAATGGTGTCCACATAGACGAGAAAATGGAAAATTAAAATTAATGAAGGCATTAACTTTACAAACAAAAAATTAGTTGATTTACCACCAATCACAACTAATAATATCATTCCATATGCAGACTCAACAAAATATCTCGGTATGCACCTAGATAAAAAAACTCACCTGGGGGTACATATAAAGAAAAAACTGAAAGAACTGCGAATAAGAAACAGACAATATAGCTGGTTAATTCGAAGACAATCAAAGTTATGTCAATAGACAATAAAATACTAATATGTACAAGCATATCCTCAAACCCGTATGGCTGTACGGGATACAACTAACGGGATGCGCCAAAAAATGCCACATTGAAACCATATAAAGATTCCAAAATAAAATTGAAACATCGTGAATGCGCCATGGTATGTTAGGAACAGAGATATTCTTAAGGATCTTGAGATCGCTGATGTATATAGCGAAATAAAGCGGTTTGCACAAAAACATAAATCTAGAGTTGACAACCACATAATCCGAATGTGTCTCTTCTCTTTGAAAATGAAAACGTCCAACGAAGATTAAAGTAAATTAGCAAATAGTGAAAAACTAGAAGATTACTCACATTAGTGTTTAGTTTTTAAGAATTTAATATAGATAAACTAATGGTTGGTCAATGATGACCAGTTTTAGTGTTTAAAAAAAATGTTATATATTATGTTAAATAATTATTTTTAATACATACCGCGGACAGAGCAGCTACAAAATGTACTATTTGCATAGTAGCCAATGGCCGGCTGGTGATGAACTTGTCGAGGGTTTAAAGGAGACCCTCGTACCTTCCCCGGTCCAAAAAGCACATGAATCGTCCAATCCGTATTCACCCTGTGGACACCGTACCAAATTCTCCACCAAACTCCACGATGACAACCAACCTGAAACGGGAAACGAATCCACGATAAACTACCTTACTCAGGTATCAAGTTCATCGTTTATATATCGACACGGATAAGGAATGTAAAAAAAATACAAATAAAATACATAGAATGGTTTCGACAAATTAGATAAATCGAATCGTAATTGAGGGGCTTTTCCAAGTTTCAGGCGTAATTTAGGCGCCGCCCGCCCTGAAAGCGGGGCGCCAGGTACTTGTCCTCACCGGAAGGGGGCGGGGTTTTACTTCGAGTCGAGTGCCTATTTCGTAATTTTCAATCGGATTTATTAAGGATACGATTCGAATTCCTTAATCTGGGCGGTTATCGAAACTTATCGCGGAATTTCTAGACGGAATTTATTCGCGGAAATTGACTCAAACGATTGGAATTAACGTTTGAGAAATGATTAAGTGTAATAAGGTGGAAATTGATTATTAATAAGGTTTGTAAATCTATGAGTCTACATATTTATACAATATTTACCAATCAATTTTATTATTTTTGCAATGTCATGATACGGTTTTATTTTTAAATATTATGTTACTGGGAAGTTCTAGGGGAATCCTTTGATATTAATTATGTAAATTTTGTTCAAAGTTGTTTGATATGTGTCAATGAAGTCAAGCGTTGGGGAAATTTTAATAACATTTCTTTAAATATATTTTTCTAAAATTTTTTTTAATGAAATACTCTATATATCAGGACTGGCCAGACTTTTTGCAATATTAGCCGTAGTTACCTACCTGAAAATATTGGAAGCCGCAAGAGTTTGGTGTAAAAAAGGAAAAAAGGTTCTTCCCCGAAATCTGTATAAGACGTAGATTTTTCATTTTTTCTCGTTTAGTGAAGTTTATAGTTTCTTTATTCGCCACAAATAATGGCGTTTGCTCTGCAAATGTTCAGGCATTTTTTTTTTCTTCGAAGAAGGTTTATTATTATTTAAATTGTTAGTTGAGCCGCAATAACATCATCGAAGAGCCGCGAGCCACAGTTTGGCCGTCGTTGTTATATATCACATATAATCTTAAAATAGTTGTTTTGATCTACAATTTGATACATAAATCGTTTTCTAATTCTTCAATGAATTAGTACTTCCGAATCGAATCCGTGTAGTGTTACTTTGTTACTATGAATAAGACAAAATTTATATTTTGTTCAGTTGTGGTGCGTGATTTGACATTTTAGCATAATTTTTTATCAATTGTCAGGCAGTTATTTCTATATCTCTTATTGAGGCTATTTTCTACATACTTTGCGTTTTAGTCATTACGGAAAATAGATAGTAGAAATAAGCGAATATGAATATAATAGCGGATATAAAGCTTCAGACGACAGCCTCATCGATGGGGGTGATACAACTACAGCAGAAGAATCAGATAATCAAGAATCTGCTGAGAGCAGCGATGATGACCACAACACAAATCCGGCTGGGGCTAATTCTTTTATATCCCAGAACAAACAAGTTGTTTTGTACCAAAATCATATTTTAGTCAGATCCAACAAGGTTTGCAAATCACGAGATCGATACACTTGCTTCTTCTTTTTTGATTTATTTTCGTAAACCTCTTCTTGAAATTATCCTAAAGTGGACGAATAAAGAAAGAAAGGTGGTTTTCGGCAAAAATTTGATAAAAATGGATGTGCAAGAATTGAAGAAATTTATTGGAGTTTTGATACTAATAGGTGTATACAAATCCCATAACGAGGATGTAACACAACTTTGGAGCAACAACAATGGTAGAAAAATCTTTTGTACTATTATTGCTCGAAATAGATTTCAAAATATACTTCGTGTACATAGATTCGACGATGCAGCGGAAAGGTGAAGAAAAAGGAGATTGGTGTAAATTGGCAAATTGGTGTATGACGGTTGATGAACAGCTTGTCACTTTTAGAGACAGATGCCCTTTTAGGCAATATATTCTATCAAAACTTGGACGATATGGAATAAAATTTTGGACCATTTGTAATAGAGTAACAACCTATGCATGGAAACTGGAAATTTATCCTGGCAAACAAGGTAAGGAAAGAGACAAGAATCAAGGTGAAAGGGTTGTAAAACATTTAGCAGAAGAAATTGAACACTCGGGAAGGAAGATGACCTGCGACAATTTCTTTACTTCGTACAATCTTGCAAAGTATTTGTTATCAAAAAACCTAACATTAGCTGGTACGATCCGTAAAAATAAGCCCGAATTGCCATCTTCATCCAAAAATCATCAAGTGTTTTCCACATAGTTTCATTTTACAGACGATGTTGCTGAATACTCAGCACAGTGATAAAAATGTTGATAATGGCCAAAAAAGGAAACCTCAAGTAATTCTTGACTACAATAAAATAAAGGGTGGTGTGGACTACATGGACAAAATGACACAATCATACACCGTGAAAAGGATGACGAGGAAATGGCCTCTTGTCTTGCCTCTTGTCTCATCAGCGCCATGAACGCATATATACTATGCAAGCTCTTGAAAGCTAATTCAGTTTTTGATTTGAAAAAGAGGAGAAAAATTTTTAAATGAGCTATGGAAGGAGCTAGCAGAATACAAGGACCACGAAAAACTAGAAGCAAAAGAAGAAGCTGAATCATCTACCAGTTCTTCAAAAGACAGAAAAACAAGAACAACTTGTGCACGTTGTAAAACCAATGTATGGGGTGAACACTTTTACTTTTATGTAAATATTTTATTTTACAATATAAAATATTTCATAATTAAATAAAAGTCAAATATAATAATGCTTTTTTGACAATTTTAAACTTATCCTAATTTCAACAACATATCTTCAAACACTTTTTTCTAAAATTTTTTTAAATGAAGTGCCCTACATATCATACAACATCTTAAAGTAGAAGCTTTAATCTTCAATTTGAGACAGAAACCATCTTCTAAGTCTTAAAAATACACTTGGAGTGATTTTATGAAATTTTGACTTTTTTGACAATTTTAAACTGAACCTAATTTCAACATTTCTTTAAACACTTTTTTTCTAAAAATTTTTTTAATGAAATACCCTACATATCATATACTATCTTAAAGTAGAAGCTTTAATCTTCAATTTGAGAGATAAATATTAACACTAATACATTTCCAAATTTAAAACAGCAATCGAATATATTGTAAATTCAAATCTGAGAGTTAACCAAACCAAATTGTCGACATCTTGGTAGCTTACATATTTTCTGAACTTGTAATGCTATAATGCAAATATGAAATCCATCCCACCTACTATGAATTCACGAATGAATTAAGTTATACAATTATGTTGACATATTAGTGACGTTCCATAAATTAATCGTTAAAACATTTTTATGATAGACATAAACGCATACATACTATGGAAGCTCTTGAAACCTAATTCAGCTTTTGATTTAAAAAAGAGTAGAAAATTTTCTAATTGAGCTAGGAAAAGAGCTAGCAGAATANAGGCAATATATTCTATCAAAACTTGGACGATATGGAATAAAATTTTGGACCATTTGTAATAGAGTAACAACCTATGCATGGAAACTGGAAATTTATCCTGGCAAACAAGGTAAGGAAAGAGACAAGAATCAAGGTGAAAGGGTTGTAAAACATTTAGCAGAAGAAATTGAACACTCGGGAAGGAAGATGACCTGCGACAATTTCTTTACTTCGTACAATCTTGCAAAGTATTTGTTATCAAAAAACCTAACATTAGCTGGTACGATCCGTAAAAATAAGCCCGAATTGCCATCTTCATCCAAAAATCATCAAGTGTTTTCCACATAGTTTCATTTTACAGACGATGTTGCTGAATACTCAGCACAGTGATAAAAATGTTGATAATGGCCAAAAAAGGAAACCTCAAGTAATTCTTGACTACAATAAAATAAAGGGTGGTGTGGACTACATGGACAAAATGACACAATCATACACCGTGAAAAGGATGACGAGGAAATGGCCTCTTGTCTTGCCTCTTGTCTCATCAGCGCCATGAACGCATATATACTATGCAAGCTCTTGAAAGCTAATTCAGTTTTTGATTTGAAAAAGAGGAGAAAAATTTTTAAATGAGCTATGGAAGGAGCTAGCAGAATACAAGGACCACGAAAAACTAGAAGCAAAAGAAGAAGCTGAATCATCTACCAGTTCTTCAAAAGACAGAAAAACAAGAACAACTTGTGCACGTTGTAAAACCAATGTATGGGGTGAACACTTTTACTTTTATGTAAATATTTTATTTTACAATATAAAATATTTCATAATTAAATAAAAGTCAAATATAATAATGCTTTTTTGACAATTTTAAACTTATCCTAATTTCAACAACATATCTTCAAACACTTTTTTCTAAAATTTTTTTAAATGAAGTGCCCTACATATCATACAACATCTTAAAGTAGAAGCTTTAATCTTCAATTTGAGACAGAAACCATCTTCTAAGTCTTAAAAATACACTTGGAGTGATTTTATGAAATTTTGACTTTTTTGACAATTTTAAACTGAACCTAATTTCAACATTTCTTTAAACACTTTTTTTCTAAAAATTTTTTTAATGAAATACCCTACATATCATATACTATCTTAAAGTAGAAGCTTTAATCTTCAATTTGAGAGATAAATATTAACACTAATACATTTCCAAATTTAAAACAACAATCGAATATATTGTAAATTCAAATCTGAGAGTTAACCAAACCAAGTTGTCGACATCTTGGTAGCTTACATATTTTCTGAACTTGTAATGCTATAATGCAAATATGAAATCCATCCCACCTACTATTAATTCATGAATGAATTAAGTTATACAATTATGTTGACATATTAGTGACGTTCCATAAATTAATCGTTAAAACATTTTTATGATAGACATAAACGCATACATACTATGGAAGCTCTTGAAACCTAATTCAGCTTTTGATTTAAAAAAGAGTAGAAAATTTTCTAATTGAGCTAGGAAAAGAGCTAGCAGAATAGAAGGACCACGAAAAACCAGAAGCAAAAGAAGAAGCTGAATCATCTACCAGTTCTTCAAAAGACAGAAAAACAAGGACAACTTGTGCACGTTGTAAAACCAATGTATGGGGTGCACACTCAGCTCGGATTAATTTTATGATATTTTAACAATATCAAACACAACCTAAACGTAACAGCATTTATTCAAAACCTTTTTTCTAAAAATTATTATAATCAAGCACTCTACATATCATATATCATATTAAAGTAGGAGCTTTAATCTTCAATTTGAAACATAAGTCATCTTCTAAGTCTCAAAAATACGCATGGAGTGCAGTTATGAAATTTTTACTTTTTGTTGACAACTTTAAATTAAACCTATTATAATTACAACATTTCTTCAAACACTTTTTGCTCAAATTTTTTTTAATGAAATGCCATACATATCATATACCATCTTAAAGTAGAAGCTGTAATCTTCAATTTGAGACATAAACCATCTTCTAAGTCTTAAAAATACGCATGGAGTGATTTTATAAAATTTTCACTTTTTTACAATTTTAAACTAAACCTAATTTTAACAACATTTCTTCAAACACTTTTTTCTAAAAGTTTTTCTAATGAAACACTCCAATTATCATAAACCATTTTAAAGTAGAAGCTTTAATCTTCAATTTGAGACATAAACCATTTTCTAAGTCTTAAAAATACGCTTGAAATGATTTTATGAAATTTTGACTTTTT
>NW_019281779.1:0-11803 GCF_000648695.1 Onthophagus taurus | reverse complement strand
AGGTTCAATTTTTAATAATCAA
This sequence comes from Onthophagus taurus, assembly GCF_000648695.1. Lineage (NCBI taxonomy): Eukaryota > Metazoa > Arthropoda > Insecta > Coleoptera > Scarabaeidae > Onthophagus > Onthophagus taurus. The sequence goes on along the minus strand of NW_019281779.1, from coordinate 11,781 downwards.
AGATTTTAAACAAAGCCTTAAGGTTGCTCTGGTGAGAAGAAAAAAATTAAACGAAAAAATCATTGGATATCTCAAGAATTAGAAGGAATTTCTTAATGCGGCTTTTATCGTTGAAAAGAGCACGCTTTGTTTTATAAACTGTAAAAAATTTAAAAAAATTCAACATAAAATCGATTTATTATGATTTTTTTTTAAATTAACGATTTAAATGAAAATTTTGTTAAATTCAAAATTGATTATCTCAAGAATGAAAAGGAATTTTTTAATGTGGTTTTTAACATTAAAAAGAACACGCCTTGTTTTATAAATTGTAATAAATTCAAAGAGATTCAACAAAAAATCAATTTATTATGATTTTTTTTTAAATTAACGATTTCAATGAAAATTTAGTTATATTCAAAACTGATTATCTCAAGAATTAAAAGGAATTTTTGAATGCGGGTTTTAGCATTAAAAAGAACACGCTTTGTTTTATAAATTGTAACAAATTCAAAAAGATTCAACAAAAAATCGATTTATTACGATTTTCTAAAATATGAACGAATTAAATGAAAATTTCGTTAAATTCAAAATTGATTATCTCAAGAACTAAAAGGAATTTTTTGAAGCGGTTTCTACGATTAAAAAGAACACGCTTTGTTTTATAAATTGTAAAAAATTTAAAAAGATTCAACAAAAAATCGATTTATTATGATTTTTTTTTTAAATTAACGATTTCAATGAAAATTTAGTTAAATTCAAAATTGATTATCTCAAGAATTAAAAGGAATTTATTAAAACGGTTTTTAATATTGAAAAGAACACGCTTTGTTTTATAAATTGTAACAAATTCAAAAAGATTCAACAAAAAATCGATTTATTACGATTTTCTAAAATATTGACGATTTAAATGAAAATTTCGTTAAATTCAAAATTGATTATCTCAAGAACTAAAAGGAATTTTTTGATGCGGTTTCTACGATTAAAAAGAACACGCTTTGCTTTATAAATTGTAAAAAATTTAAAAAGATTCAACATAAAATCGATTTATTATGATTTTTTTTTTAATTAACGGTTTAAATGAAAATTTAGTTAAATTCAAAATTGATTCTCTCAAGAACTAGAAGGAATTTTCAAATGCGGTGTTTAGCACTAAAAACAGCACACTTCGTTTTACAAAATCTGAAAAATGCAAAAAGATTCAAGAAATAATCGATTTATTATGATTTTTTTAAGAATTTACGATTTCAATGAAAATTTAGTTAAATTCAAAATTGATTATCTCAAGAATTAAAGGGAATTTTTTAATACGGTTTTTAGCACTAAAAAGAACACGCTTTGTTTTATAAATTGTAACAAATTCAAAAAGATTCAACGAAAAATCAATTTATTATGATTTTTTAAAATATTAGCGATTTAAATGAAAATTTTGTTAATTTCAAAATTGATTCTCTCAAGAACTAGAAAGAATTTTATTATGCGGTTTTTAGCAGTAAAAAGAGCACACTTTGTTTTACAAAATCTTAAAAAATTCAAAAAGATTCAATAAAAAATCGATCTATTATGATTTTTTTTAAGAATTTACGATTTAAATGAACATTCAGTTAAATTCAAAATTGATTATCTCAAGAACTAAAAGAAATTTTTTAATGCGGTTTTTAGCACTAAAAAGAACACGCTTTGTTTTATAAATTGTATAAAATTCAGAAAGATTCAACGAAAAATCGAATTTATATGATTTTTTAAAATATTAGCGATTTAAATGAAAATTTAGTTAATTTCAAAATTGATTCTCTCAAAAACTAGATGGAATTTTTTAATGCGGTTTTTAGCATTAAAAAGAGGACAATTTGTTTTACAAAATCTGAAAAATGCAAAAAGATTCAACAAATAATCGATTTGTTATGATTTTTTTAAGAATTTACGATTTAAAGGAAAATTTTGTTAAATACAAAATTGATTATCTCAAGAAATAAAAGAAATGTTTTAATGCGGTTTTTAGCACTAAGAAGAACACGCTTTGTTTTATAAATTAAAAAAAAATCAGAAAGATTCAACAATAAATCGGTTTATCACTATTTTTTAAATTACGATCGACTTTAATCAAAAGAAATTTAGTTGCATTAAAAATTGATTATCTCAAGGACTAAAAGGAATTTTTTGGTGCGGTTTTTAGCATTAAGAACAATTAGATAAGATTAGATAAGTTCAAATAAATTGGTAAACATTTCCCAATAAATCAATTTATCACCATTTTTAAAAAAAACGATCGCTTTTAACCGAAGCAATTTAGCTGAATTAAAAATTGATTATCTCAAGAATTAAAAGGAATTTATTAAAGCGGTTTTTAATATTGAAAAGAACACGCTTTGTTTTATAAATTGTAACAAATTCAAAAAGATTCAACAAAAAATCAATTTATTATGATTTTTTTAAGAATTAATGATTTAAATGAAAATTTGGTTAAATTCAAAATTGATTATCTCAAGAATTAAAAGGAATTTTTAGCACTCCAAAGAACACGCTTTGTTTTATAAATTGTAACAAATTCAAAAAGATTCAACGAAAAATCAATTTATTATGATTTTTTTTTAAATTAACGGTTCCAATGAAAATTTCGTTAAATTCAAAATTGATTATCTCAAGAATTAAAAGGAATTTTTTAATGCGGGTTTTAGCACTAAAAAGAACACGCTTTGTTTTATAAATTGTAAACAAATCAGAAAGATTCAACGAAAAATCGATTTTATATGATTTTTTAAAATATTAGCGATTTAAATGAAAATTTAGTTAATTTCAAAATTGATTCTATCAAGAACTACAAGGAATTTTCAAATACGGTGTTTAGCACTAAAAACAGCACACTTCGTTTTACAAAATCTGAAAAATGCAAAAAGATTCAAGAAATAATCGATTTATTATGATTTTTTTAATAATTTACGATTTCAATGAAAATTTAGTTAAATTCAAAATTGATTATCTCAAGAATTAAAGGGAATTTTTTAATGCGGTTTTTAGCACTAAAAAGAACACGCTTTGTTTTATAAATTGTAACAAATTCAAAAAGATTCAACAAAAAATCAATTTATTATGATTTTTTTTTAAATTAACGGTTTAAATGAAAATTTCGTTAAATTCAAAATTGATTATCTCAAGAACCAAAGGAAATTTTTTAATGCGGTTTTTAGTACTAAAAAGAACACGCTTTGTTTTATAAATTGTAACAAATTCAAAGAGATTCAACAAAAAATCAATTTATTATGATTTTTTTTTTAAATTAATGATTTCAATGAAAATTTCGTTAAATTCAAACTTGATTATCTCAAGAATTAAAAAGAATTTTTTGATGCGATTTTTACCGTTAAAAAGATCACATTTTATTTGATAAATTGTAATAAATTCGTAAAGATTCTTTAATAAATCGATTTAATACGATTTTTTAATTAAAAGAAATTTAGTTAAATTAAAAATTGAATATCTTAAGGGTTAAAAAGGATTTTTAATGCTGTTTTTAGCATTAAGAACAACACACTTGATTAGATAAGTTCTAATAAATTCGTAAACATTTCTCAATAAACCGATTTATGGCGATTTTTAAAAAACGATCGATTTTATTCAAAAGAAATGTAGTTAAATTAAAAATTGGTTATCTCAAAGATTAAAAGTAATTTTTTGATGCAACTTTTACCATTAAGAACAACGCACTTGATTAGATAAGTTCTAATAAATTCGTAAACATTTCTCAATAAATCAATTTATCAAGACTTTTTAAAAAACGGTCGTTTTAATCAAAAGAAACTTAGTTGAATTAAAAATTGAAAATCTAAAGAATTAAAAGGAATTTTTTGATGCAGTTTTTAACATTAAAAAGAACACGCTTCGTTTTATAAATTGTAAAATATTCAACAAGTTTCGATTTATTACGATTTTTAAAAAAACTAACGGTTTAAATCACAATTTAGTTAAATTCAAAATTGATTATCTCAAGAACTAAAAGAAATTTTTTAATGCGGTTTTTAGCACTAAAAAGAACACGTTTTGTTTTATACATTGTAAAAAATTCAGAAAGATTCAACAAAAAATCGATTTTATATGATTTTTTAAAATATTAATGATATAAATGAAAATTTAGTTAAATTCAAAATTGATTATCTCAAGAACTAAAAGGAATTTTTTAAGGGGTGTTTTAACTCTAAAAAGAACACGCTTTGCTTTGTAAATTGTAAAAAATTCAGAGAGATTCAACAAAAAATCGATTTTATATGATTTTTTTAAATATTAGCGATTTAAATGAAAATTTAGTTCATTTCAAAATTGATTCTCTCCAGAACTAGAAGGAATTTTTTAATTCAGTTTTTAGCAGTAAAAAGAACATTCGTTGTTTTACAAAATCTGAAAAATTCAAAAAGATTCAACAAATAATCGATTTATTATGATTTTTTTAAGAATTTACGATCTCAATGAAAATTTAACTAAATTTAAAATTGATTCTCTCAAGAACTAGAAGGAATTTTCAAATACGGTTTTTAGCACTAAAAACAGCACTCTTTGTTTTACAAAATCTGCTAAATTCAAAAAGATTCAACAAAAAATCGATTTATTATCATTTTTTTTTAATTATCGATTTAAATGAAAATTTAGTAAAATTCAAAATTGATTATCTCAAGAACTAAAAGAAATTTTTTAATGCGGTTTTTAGCACTAAAAAGAACACGCTTTGTTTTATAAATTTAAACTTTAAAATTCAGAAAGATTCAACAAAAAATCGATTTTATATGATTTTTCAAAATATTCACGATTGTAATAAAAATTTAGCTAAATTCAAAATTGATTCTCTCAAGAATTAGAAAGAATTTTCAAATTCGGGTTTTAGCACTAAAAACAGCACTCTTTGTTTTACAAAATCTGAAAAATTCAAAAAGATTCAACAAATAATCGATTTATTATGATTTCTTTTAAGAATTTACGATTTAAATGAAAATTTTGTTAAATTTAAAATTGATTCTCTCAAGAATTACAAAGAATTTTCAAATTCGGTTTTTAGCACTAAAAACAGCACACTTTATTCTACAAAATCTGAAAAATTCATAAAGATTCAACAAATAATCAAATTATTATGATTTTTAAGAAAATTAACGGTTGAAATGAAAATTTCGTTAAATTCAAAATTGATTATCTCAAGAATTAAAAAGAATTTTTTGATGCGATTTTTACCGTTAAAAAGATCACATTTTATTTGATAAATTGTAATAAATTCGTAAAGATTCTTTAATAAATCGATTTAATACGATTTTTTAATTAAAAGAAATTTAGTTAAATTAAAAATTGAATATCTTAAGGGTTAAAAAGGATTTTTAATGCTGTTTTTAGCATTAAGAACAACACACTTGATTAGATAAGTTCTAATAAATTCGTAAACATTTCTCAATAAACCGATTTATGGCGATTTTTAAAAAACGATCGATTTTATTCAAAAGAAATGTAGTTAAATTAAAAATTGGTTATCTCAAAGATTAAAAGTAATTTTTTGATGCAACTTTTACCATTAAGAACAACGCACTTGATTAGATAAGTTCTAATAAATTCGTAAACATTTCTCAATAAATCAATTTATCAAGACTTTTTAAAAAACGGTCGTTTTAATCAAAAGAAACTTAGTTGAATTAAAAATTGAAAATCTAAAGAATTAAAAGGAATTTTTTGATGCAGTTTTTAACATTAAAAAGAACACGCTTCGTTTTATAAATTGTAAAATATTCAACAAGTTTCGATTTATTACGATTTTTAAAAAAACTAACGGTTTAAATCACAATTTAGTTAAATTCAAAATTGATTATCTCAAGAACTAAAAGGATTTTTTTAAAGCGGTTTTTTTGCGCTAAAAAGAGCACGCGTTGTTTTATAAATTGTAATAAATTTAAAAATATTTACCAAAAAATCGATTTTATATGATTTTTTAAAATATTAACGATTTAAATGTAAATTTAGGTAATTTCAAAATTGATTATCTCAAGAAGTAAAAGGAATTTTTTAATGCGGTTTTTAGCACTAAAAAGAACACGCGTTGTTTTATAAATTGTAACAAATTCAAAAAAATTTACCAAAAAATCGATTTTATATGATTTTTTTAAATATTAACGATTTAAATGTACATTTAGCTAATTTCAAAATTGATTATCTCAAGAACTAAAAGGATTTTTTTGGTGCGGTTTTTACCATTAAAAAGAACACACTTTGTTTTATAAATTGTAATAAATTCAAAAAAATTCACCAAAAAATCGATTTTATATGATTTTTTAAAATATTAACGATTTAAATGAAAATTTAGCTAATTTCAAAATTGATTATCTCAAGAACTAAAAGGATTTTTTNTCAGAAAGATTCAACAATAAATCGGTTTATCACTATTTTTTAAATTACGATCGACTTTAATCAAAAGAAATTTAGTTGCATTAAAAATTGATTATCTCAAGGACTAAAAGGAATTTTTTGGTGCGGTTTTTAGCATTAAGAACAATGCACTTGATTAGATAAGTTCAAATAAATTGGTAAACATTTCCCAATAAACCAATTTATCACCATTTTAAAAAAACGATCGATTTTAATCGAAAACAATTTAGCTGAATTAAAAATTGATTATCTCAAGAATTAAAAGGAATTTATTAAAGCGGTTTTTAATATTGAAAAGAACACGCTTTGTTTTATAAATTGTAACAAATTCAAAAAGATTCAACAAAAAATCAATTTATTATGATTTTTTTTTAAATTAACGATTTCTATGAAAATTTAGTTAAATTCAAAATTGATTATCTCAAGAATTAAAAGGAATTTTTTAATGCGGGTTTTAGCACTAAAAAGAACACGCTTTGTTTTATAAATTGTAAAAAATTCAAAAAGATTCAACAAAAAATCGATTTTATATGATTTTTTAAAATATTAGCGATTTAAATGAAAATTTTGTTAAATTTAAAATTGATTCTCTCAAGAATTAGAAAGAATTTTCAAATTCGGTTTTTAGCACTAAAAACAGCACACTTTATTCTACAAAATCTGAAAAATTCAAAAAAATTCAACAAATAATCAAATTATTATGATTTTAAAAAAAATTAACGGTTGAAATGAAAATTTCGTTAAATTCAAAATTGATTATCTCAAGAATTAAAAAGAATGTTTTGATGCGATTTTTACCGTTAAAAAGATCACATTTTATTTGATAAATTGTAATAAATTCGTAAAGATTCTTTAATAAATCGATTTAATACGATTTTTTAATTAAAAGAAATTTAGTTAAATTAAAAATTGATTATCTCAAGAATTAAAAGGAATTTATTAAAGCGGTTTTTAATATTGAAAAGAACACGCTTTGTTTTATAAATTGTAACAAATTCAAAAAGATTCAACGAAAAATCAATTTATTATGATTTTTTTTTAAATTAACGGTTTAAATGAAAATTTCGTTAAATTCAAAATTGATTATCTTAAGAACCAAAAGGAATTTTTTAATACGGTTTTTAGCACTAAAAAGAACACGCTTTGTTTTATAAATTGTAACAAATTCAAAAAGATTCAACAAAAAATCGATTTTATATCATTTTTTTAAATATTAACGATTTTAATGAAAATTTGGCTAAATTCAAAATTGATTCTCTCAAGAACTAGAAGGAATTTTTTAATGCGGTTTTTAGCACTAAAAATAGCATTCGTTGTTTTACAAAATCTGAAATTTTCAAAAAGATTCAACAAAAAATCGATTTATTATGATTTTTTTTTTAATTAATGGTTTAGATGAAAATTTAATTAAATTCAAAATTGATTATCTCAAGCACTAAAAGCGGTTTATTGCACTAAAAAGAGCACACTTTCTTTTACAAAATATGTTAAATTCAAAATGATTCATCAAAAAATCAATTTATTATGATTTTTTAAAAAATTAACGATTTAAATGAAAATTTAGCTAATTTCAAAATTGATTCTCTCAAGAACTAAAAGGATTTTTTTGGTGCGGTTTTTACCATTAAAAAGAACACGCGTTGTTTTATAAATTGTAATAAATTCAAAAAAATTTACCAAAAAATCGATTTTATATGATTTTTTAAAATATTAACGATTTAAATGTAAATTTAGCTAATTTCAAAATTGATTATCTCAAGAAGTAAAAGGAATTTTTTAATGCGGTTTTTAGCACTAAAAAGAACACGCGTTGTTTTATAAATTGTAATAAATTCAAAAAAATTTACCAAAAAATCGATTTTATATGATTTTTTAAAATATTAACGATTTAAATGTAAATTTAGCTAATTTCAAAATTGATTATCTCAAGAAGTAAAAGGAATTTTTTAATGCGGTTTTTAGCACTAAAAAGAACACGCGTTGTTTTATAAATTGTAATAAATTCAAAAAAATTTACCAAAAAATCGATTTTATATGATTTTTTAAAATATTAACGATTTAAATGTAAATTTAGCTAATTTCAAAATTGATTATCTCAAGAAGTAAAAGGAATTTTTTAATGCGGTTTTTAGCACTAAAAAGAACACGCTTTGTTTTATAAATTGTAATAAATTCAAAAAAATTTACCAAAAAATCGATTTTATATGATTTTTTAAAATATTAACGATTTAAATGTAAATTTAGCTAATTTCAAAATTGATTATCTCAAGAACTAAAAGGATTTTTTTGGTGCGGTTTTTACCATTAAAAAGAACACACTTTGTTTTATAAATTGTAAAAAATTCAAAAAAATTTACCAAAAAGTCGATTTTATATGATTTTTTAAAATATTAACGATTTAAATGTAAATTTAGCTAATTTCAAAATTGATTATCTCAAGAACTAAAAGGATTTTTTTGGTGCGGTTTTTACCATTAAAAAGAACACACTTTGTTTTATAAATTGCAAAAAATTCAAAAAAATTTACCAAAAAGTCGATTTTATATGATTTTTTAAAATATTAACGATTTAAATGTAAATTTAGCTAATTTCAAAATTGATTATCTCAAGAAGTAAAAGGAATTTTTTAATGCGGTTTTTACGATTAAAAAGATCACAATTTATTTAATAAATTATAATAAATTCGTAAAACATTCCTCAATAAATCGATTTATTATGATTTTTGAATGTTATCAAAATGATTTTTTCGTTTAATTGTTGACTTCGTTGATTCATTAAGAGGAGAACCCCGTTAACCCACAGATTCCTAAAATTATAAATAAAAAACCGAAATGTCACACACACAAAACAACCTTCAAAAACGTTTTTAACAAATTAATAATATTAACATACATAAATTTTTGGGAGAACAATAATAAGTGCGGTGAGTAGGACGTTATTAATCGAAAACTTTTGTTGTTTGTTGTAATTTGTGATGATTACTTGGAGAGATGTTTCCGTTTCTTAATTCTTTGGTTGAGGATTTAAAGAAAGAAAGGTAGAAAGAAAGAAAGAGAAAAAACGCTTCCAGTTGATACGAATGAATCGATATAAAATATATTATTAAATATTATATGATATATTATAAAGTTGAGCTCAAATTTATTTTTTCTTAATTTTTTTATTATTTAATTAATTATTAAAAGTAAAGATCGTCAACTACACTTTATTTTTTAAGATTTTATTTTAGCTAAAGTAATTTATTTATACACAATCTTTTCTAATTATAAATGAAATTTAATTAATTATTATCGCTATAATTAAAAGAGAGCAAAAAGGTATACGTCGATAAATATATATATTATTATTATTAAATAATATTATTTTTTTGTAATTTTCGTTTAGTTGTAAGGATGATTTTTAAACTAGATGTTTTTAATTATTATTATTATTACTTTAAATGTTTGCCATTTGTTTTATTTTTTTTGTACTGCCATTAATGTAATTAATAATTAATAATAACTGCTTTGTTTCGATTAAGTTCCTAAGGCGAAAAATCAAGATAACAACAACAACTTTCTTTCCAAGCCGTTTCGTTTCGTTTCGTTTCTTATTATAACTATTTACCGTTGTAGCCGTTGTAGGGTTTTTCTTTTTTACATAAATTAATTCATTAATATTATTGCAGTTATAAAAAACACACGAATGAATGGCCATTGACTGTTAGCTGAATTTGCGTAATTAATTATTAAAAGAAAAACCATTTTCTTTCAGTTGATTAAAATTTTTCTCAAAACAAGCAAAATGGGGTACGAACAAAATGTATCTTTTACATATTATTAAAGTACTTATTAGGATCATTAACTTATTATCAAAGAAAGAAATTTCGATCTCAAAATTTTTCTATAAAAATTAATAAATAACGCGTGTGTATTTCTGTAAATAAATTGACCAAAAAAAATTACCAAAAAAAAAGAAATTAAATTAAATATGTAAATATACATTTTGTAAGGATTATTATTAAAAAATAAGCAAAAAAAAACAAATAATGGTGAAAATGAAATTCGAAAATTTCGAACTCGTCTGTGAAATTCAGAGGCATTATTCGAGACGTTGTAAATTGTAATAAAATTAAAAATTGTAAATCGAGTGAAAATAATTGAATGAATATTTGTTTTAAGGAGTTGTAAAGCGAAAAAGAGAACTAAAAAGCAAATTATTAGCGTATCGTTTCGTCCGATTTTTGTAAAGTCAAAAGTGAATTAAAAAGATAAAAAAAAAATAAATTAGCGGTTGACGATTTGCGGCCCGTTAGAATTATTATCAAAACACGAAGGAGAAGGAGAAAAAGCGTAAATAAATTAAAGTTAAAGCGAAAGAAATGGCGAGAGGCAACGATTCTGTTTGGAAATCGTAAATTTAATTGTATGGATAATGTTTGTGTGACAGTGTACTTCTATCTACTGATATAGCAAATACTGAAAAATAACACCTCGTTTTAATTCTAACCTGAATCCTAATTTTTATCCCAAAATTAATTAATAAACGTTTTACGAAAAAATTATGTTAATAAAAGATTTAGATAATTTCATTTTAAACACATTTCATTTGAAAAATTTTTTGATTCGATCATTAATTAGAAAAATAATCTCAAAAAATAATTTTCTATACCAGTGTGGGGCCCCATCTGGTGGAGATATCGCAAAATTTTATTAAAAGAAGTCATTTTAAATTAAATTTTAAACAAATATTATACGAAAAATTTTTCGATTTAAACAAAAATATGATTTGCCTTAATTTAAAATGAGTATCATTTTAATTGAATTGTAATAAATGACGTTTTTCGAAAAAAATGTTTTAATGAAAGCTTTGGATAATTTAATTTTAAACAAATTTCATTTGAAGAATTTTTTGATTCGATTAATATTTAGAAAAATAACCTCAAAAATCGATTTCTTTATACCAGTGTGGAGCCCCATCTGTTGGAGATATCGCAAAATTATATTAAAAGAAGTCATTTTAAATTATATTTTAAACAAATATCATACGAAACATTTTTCGATTAAAACAAAAATATGGTATGATTTGCTTCAATTTAAAATGAGTATCATTTTAATTGAATTGTAATACATGACATTTTTCGAAAAAAATGTTTTAATAAAAGCTTTGGATAATTTAATTTTAAACAAATTTTATTAGAAAGATTTTTTGATTCGATTAATAATTAGAAAAATAACCTCAAAAGATGATTTTTTATACCAGTGTGGAGCCCCATCTGTTGGAGATATCGCAAAATTTTACTAAAAGAAGTCATTTTAAATTAAATTTTAAACAAATATTATACGAAACATTTTTCGATTAAAACAAAAATATGATTTGCCTTAATTTAAAATGAGTATCATTTTAAGTGAATTGTAATAAATGACGTTTTTC
>NW_019281778.1:0-13249 GCF_000648695.1 Onthophagus taurus | reverse complement strand
AAACATTAATTTTTGTGTGTGACGTCCAAATCTGTTATCTATGTGACTCTATTCATTAAATTCACTAAAAAGAGGAGCCCTAGCCTGGTACACCGGTGCATCAGCGGACCAAATAGCCATATTAAACTGCCCCTCGGCTCGGACATAACAATTTTCCAAACAGAAGTTCTTGCTATAAACTTCTGCATCGCTTTGAACCTACAAAAGGGACAGAAAGGTGCATCCAATTACATTTTCACAGATACGACTGCCTTAAAGGCAATTCAGGCCTACAAGTGTGACTGCGCACTGATTCGAGAGTGTATCAGCAACCTGAGAGAACTCGCTAGGGGCAATGATGAACCCACCCTATGGTGGGTTCCAGATCACAGCAACATTGAGGGCAATGAGAAGGCATACAAGCTGGTCAAAGAGGCAGCGAACACGCCCTTTATTGGACCCCAACCTGGTTGTGGACTACAAAAAAGCCTCCTAAAACAAATAATCAACAGTTGGGAGGTCTCAAAAGCGAAGAGTATGATAACTCCGTCGCAAAACAAAACCAAAGAGGTTTTATGCCTCAGCAAAGGGGATCTAAGGACGCTCCCAGATTACCTGACCGGCCATGCGCCCCTAGAATACCACCTCTTCCACATTGGATGAGCTGAGGATCAAACTTGTCGACTTTGCAACGACGAGTCAGAAACAGCTACGCATATACCTATATACCGTGAGACGGTGAGACGGGAGGAACGGACCAAACTTTAGGAGTGCCTTGTACGCTTAAAAATAATGTAAAAAAAATCATATATCAAATCAAATTATCCGATTTTATTTTTTTTTTTCATTTTTGACAAGAGCTCTTAGTAAACGAAGCCGGAAATGTTTAGAAGGTAATGGCAATATTTTCGAACAATTATTAAAATAACGTTGATGATCAATATTTAATGTTAATGTATAAGATTTTGTTTAATTGTAGTTATGTAGTAAGAGTTATGCAATAAAAAGAAAGAAAATAAAAGAAAATCGGATAAGGATATATCAGTTTTTTTACATTATATTTTAGTGTACAACACACTCCTAAACATTGGTCCGTTCCTCCCGACTCACCCGGTATATCGCTACTTATTTCATAATAAAAATGTGTGAATTTTTTTCAATATATTATTATCTGCGCATATGGGAGTATATGATAATCTGAGGCATCATCTACTGTTGTATGGAGGAATCAACAAAAATAATGGAAANATTGTAGTCCTATACTTTCCATAATAATGGTTTCATCTTTAAAATTTGTTTGTTCGAATATCGTTTCGCAACTTTTTGTCTTCTTTCATAATTCCGTGGACATAGAACTATCACGAACATATGAGACTAAAAGAACTCGATTTAAGGTCATGATAATATAGCCACCATGTTGATTTAAGTATAAATGAATCCTTCAAGCAAAATTAAGCAATACAGCTTGACAATTATTTGTATCGACATTGCTGCTTACAGAAGACGTGTCTGTCGTATATCTTGCTTTCATACAGGATGTTTCATAATATATACGAAGGATTTCAGGATGTGATAGCTTGTCCAAAAATTTGAAAAAGGTTTCTATCAACTTACCCTCTAAAATGCACCATTTTCGAGATACAGGGTGTTGAAATTTAATAAAAAAAGTAGTTTTTTGCGAATATCTCCGTTTATCGTATAGAAAACAGCGTTTGCAAGCATTTTCTACTTATAATAAGCTAAGTTTTGTACGAGAAAAAAATTTTTTAAAGTCATCATTGGTGAAGATTTTGAAGGGGTAGTGGTTGTTTTAACTTCTACGCCACTGAAAAAGTACGGTTTTGAGACGCCCATTTGAACCGCCAATGTTTTCTACACTAAAAAGGTACTGAAGGTCATGAGCTCTAAAGTAGACCGAAAATCAACTTTTATGTTGAATAACATGGTCAATTTTTTGAAATAAAAATTTTATTTTACTAAAATGTTAAAACAAGTAACAAAAGCAAATGTTAGCTTCATAATTGCATAATTAAAAAAAAACAATTATAAATCATATACAGTTAAATTAAATGTTGGAAATGTCCGCCGTTAGCTTCAATGCATGCAGCAATTCTTAGACGCATTGACTGTCTAACACGCAGGGAAATTCCCGGAGTGTTCCGAATTATGTCGCAAGATACAACAACACGCTCTCTTAATTGGTCAATATTTTCAACTGGAGTAGCGTAGACTAGGGTTTTCAGATGGCCCCAAAAGAACAAATCTAAACAATTACGTTCGGGAGATCGCAGTGGCCAAGGGTGCGGACCTCCTCGACCAATCTAACGGTCTGGGTATTCGTCGTCCAAGTATTGGCGAGCAACCAAACTAAAGTGGGCCGGAGCTCCATCATGCATAAAGTACATGTTTTGTCTTACTTGAAGCGGTACATCTTCATCCAGCTCCGGCAGTACTTCTTCTAGAAATTGTCGATAATCTGTACCGTTTAATCTGCTAAAAAATGTTGGCCTATCAAATGATCACCGACGATGGCAGTCGAAACATTTATGGAAAATTGTTGATGGCCTTCTGCAAATTCATGTGGATTTTCTTCTGCCCATATGTGGTTATTGTGAAAATTGAAAATACAGTAAAGTGCCGATTATCCGTGAACCAGTTAACCGGGATTCGGATTAACCGTGCTTGTGATTTATATATTTTTTAATTTTAACAACAAATTCTTTAAGTACTCCGCCACGCCTAATTTTTTGTAGGTACTGTACTTTAGCACGTTGTTGTACTGTAGTAATGGCTCCTAAGCGAAAACGAGTAGTTTAAACAGTGGAAAAAAATTAGAAATTATTAAAAGATGTGAACATGGTGAAAGTGTCAGTTTGTTGGCTGACGAATATGGAGTTGGACAATAAACCGTACGTGATTTAGTGAAATAGCAGCCCAAATTGGAAACATTCGTTTCTACGTGTGAAACATCAGCTGGCCCTACACATAGGAAAACAATGAAAGGTGCGAAGAGTGAGCAACTGGAAAATGTAATGATAAAGTGTTTTTTTTCAGCAAAGAGCATAAGGAAAGTCGATGTTCGGTCCCATGTTAGCTAAAACACCATACTTTTCAGAAAAGTTACAAATCATCGAAAGATTTACACTTTCAACAGGTTGGTTGCGACTTTTTAAAGAAAGGCATGGAATTAGAGAATTGCAAATTCAAGGAGAACAGCTTAGAGCTGACAATGTTGGGGCTACAACATTGTTAAAGGGAGGGGTTTAGTATCTGCTTAAATATAAAATGCTGATGCGACCGGCCTATATAGGCGTACAATGCCCCCTCGTACATTAGCATCTGCTAAAAAAACTGCTCCTGGCCAGAAAATTAGTAAAGATAGGATTAGAGTGTTATTAAATGCTAGTGGAGCATATAAGCTGAAATTAGCTATAGCATTGAAGTCAAAGTCGCCTAGAGCTTTAAAAGACATAAAAAAAACTCAAAGTCGGATACTATAACATCCGTTCTACGTGGATGTCACGAAACATTTTTTTAAATGTGGCTTAAAAACATATTTATTCCACTCGTAAACAAATATATGAACTGCAAAAGTCTCCCTCAAAATGCAATATTGCTTCTTGATAATGCTTCATCTTATCCACCAATTGAAGCGTTGTCAGCCAAATGCGACCCATGGATCAAGGCGTAATTGCAACAAATGAAGAAGACAACAATGCTTCTTTACAGTTTTAGAACTCTATTACGCTTCGAGATGCTGTATACAACATATTCTATGTCTGGGAAAATGTGAAAGCTGCCACAGATGCGATGAATCAACTGAAGAACATGAAATTGATAGTGATGAACCTTTAGATGTGTTTCAGTCGTTAAAAAATGTTGAGGGCTGTGAAGAACTGGATGACGAAAATATTCTGGAGTGGCTAAATATTGACTCGAATGTTTTGGACTGTGAACACATGGCCGACGATGATCTAGACGATAGTGTCACCAAACCAATCTCTAAACCGTGTTCATTCCAAGAATGTAGCGACGATGATATAGAAGATGACACCTTAGAACTGCAATCTAAAGTCAGTTGTAAGGAAGCACTAGCAGATGCTGAAACTCTTTTAAATTTTATGGAACAGCAAGATATCATTATAAAAATTCGTTTTGCGCATCACTAGCTGCAAAATTACTAGAAAAAAGAACCACTCTTGTTGGAACTATCCACGGAAATAAAAGAGAAGTACCAAAATTCGCCAACGATCCGAGAAAGATTCTAGGCTTCTCAACAAAATTATATAAATCGAGACATTGTTCACTTACCATTTACAAAGGTAAACGAAACAAAAAAGTGCTTCTACTAAGCTCAAAGCATAAACCTATAAGCATTGAAAAAAGCGGTAAGCATATACCTGAAACGATTAAATTCTACAATAGTACTAAATACGATGTAGACATGACGGATCAGATGGCAAGAAAATACCTACTTAGTGAAATCGAAATCGCAAGATGGCCTGCGCAGATTTTCTTCAATATTCTTAACCTGGCTGGAATCAACTCATGGGTTTTATACAGAGAAACAACCGTCGAAACAATTTCTAGACAACAATTTTCATTTCAATTAGCTGAAGAACTTGCCGAAGATGTTCAACATAAACAACAGGAAGAAAAAGACATTATACCAAAAACATCAACAAATTCATGTTCGGATTCTCGTGTGCAAATGCGCAAAAGGTGCCAAATAGGTTTTTGCAAATTCATACAATATTCCCAATAGTTTAACCAAGATCGTTCGCGACTGAGGCGTTGAAATTGTTATCACACCGTTACTAAATTGATAATATTTTTTAGGAAAGGTTCGTCGTTGTTTGATTTTGCGCTAAATGAGTTAAATAAGGTGGCTGCCAGCAGGGAGGGGTTGACGATCTGATTGCGATAGTCGAAGCCGTTGGTGTAGAAATACAAGCTTATGCTGATGACATTGGCGTTATGGTCAAAGGAACCTGTTTGTCGAGGATATCTAAAGTCCTCCAGGTGACCCTAGATACCATTTGCGCTTGGTGTAAGGGAGAGAACCTCTCAATAAACCCGCAAAAGACAATTGTTGCGCCCTTCACCAGGAAACGAAAGTTGGATGGGTTAATCCGCCCAACTGTCCAAGGTGAAGAAATTCCTTTCTCAAAGGAAGTCAAATATCTAGGAGTAATCCTAGACAAAACCCTGTCATGGAATGGACATTTGCACAAAGCTAGACTGTCCTTGTGGACTTGTCGCAGTCTT
Organism: Onthophagus taurus; assembly: GCF_000648695.1. Taxonomy (NCBI): domain Eukaryota; kingdom Metazoa; phylum Arthropoda; class Insecta; order Coleoptera; family Scarabaeidae; genus Onthophagus; species Onthophagus taurus. The sequence continues at coordinate 8,002 of NW_019281778.1, read as the reverse complement.
TGTGGAAAAAATTGGGGTCTTACCCCTGAAAGACTGTACTGGCTCTATGTGACTGTGATGAGACCTATGATCACATACGGAGCAGCAGCCTGNTATGGAGTTGGACAATAAACCGTACGTGATTTAGTGAAATAGCAGCCCAAATTGGAAACATTCGTTTCTACGTGTGAAACATCAGCTGGCCCTACACATAGGAAAACAATGAAAGGTGCGAAGAGTGAGCAACTGGAAATGTAATGATGAAGTGTTTTTTTCAGCAAAGAGCATTAGGAAAGCCGATGTTTGGTCCCATATTAGCTAAAGCACCATACTTTTCAGAAAAGTTACAAATCACCGAAAGACTTACACTTTCAACAGGTTGGTTGCGACTTTTTAAAGAAAGGCATGGAATTAGAGAATTGCAAATTCAAGGAGAACAGCTTAGTGCTGACAATGGATCACCAGGAAACGAAAGTTGGATGGGTTAATCCGCCCAACTGTCCAAGGTGAAGAAATTCCTTTCAATTCCTCCTCAAAGGAAGTCAAATATCTAGGAGTAATCCTAGACAAAACCCTGTCATGGAATGGACATTTGCACAAAGCTAGACTATCCTTGTGGACTTGTCGCAGTCTTTGTGGAAAAAATTGGGGTCTTACCCCTGAAAGACTGTACTGGCTCTATGTGACTGTGATGAGACCTATGATCACATACGGAGCAGCAGCCTGGTATAGGAAAGTCCCACAGACTTCAGTTATCAGTAAACTTCCACGAATTCAACGAGTAGCTGGATTGGCAATCTCTGGTCCGATAAGCACAACGCCAACTATAGCAATGGAGGTTCTGCTTGCAATGGGCTGCGGAAGACTTTATAAGCACTGATACTGTCAATGCCGTCAGATTTGGCGAGATCACTATAAGTTCTCTGGTTCAGGCAGATATTTGCATGTTCACAGATGGATCAAAAATGACGTAATTGGTCGAAGCAGGAGTATACTTTGTGTCTACCGCCACTTGATATTTGGACAAAAATAACATAGAGTGTAAAACATTCACGATGGGGAAAGACATGCATTTTTAAGAAAAACGAAATACTATCGTAAAAAAAATGTTTTTAGGATCCCAACAATAAAAAAAAATTTTGGTATTCCATTTAAAAAAAAAAAGATGAAAGTCGCCATTTTGAAATAATACGTCCAATTGAAAATCTGGCATTACCATCGTGTAGAGAATGTCCTAAAACATATAACTACCAAATATTTTGAAAGTAGTACCCATAGTGTGGCTAAAAAAAAATAAGGCGCTTACTCTGAAATAGGCTGTATAGAGGCCAGGAGAAAATACAAAGAAGAATGCAAGAAACAGAAGAGGGAGCTGAAGGAAAGGGAGGCTGAGAAGAAACCTGTATAAAGGAGTCCTTAAGGAGTTGAAAGAGGAAAATGAGGTATGGCGATATTTAAAGAGGATGAGGAAGGCAAGAGAGGAGGTCAGTAGAGATATCCAAATGACTGAATGGAGAACCTACTTCATGGGTTTGTTGGGAGGGGTGGAAGTAAAAGGGTGGTTATAGAGCAATTAGCAATTATAGAGGGATCACCCTGTTGGACACAACTCTCAAAATTTATGCAAAGATACTGCTGGGGAGGTTGGAAAAGGAAATGGAGAGGGGGGAATTTTTGCCGGATAAGCAGGCGGGATTCAGGAAGGTAAGAGGGGCAATTGACAATATATACATTCTGAAACACCTGGTAGATGGGGAGTTGAACAAGAAGGGGGGAAAGCTGTATGGATTGTTTATTGACGTGGGTAGAGAGAAGTAGTGGGAGAAAATGAGGAGGAGAGGTATCACAGAACAACTGATAGGTAGGGTGAAGGAGATGTATAGAGAGACGATGGCTAAGGTTAAAGTGGGGGAAGAGTTAAGTGAGGTATTCTGGACGACAAAGAGATTGAGACAGGGGTGCCCGGTTAGTCCCACACTATTTGCAATATACAGGGTGGTTCAGTTTTTAATCGGGAAACTTTACTAGGACGTAGTACTTGCCAAAATAACACAAGTATTTTATATAAACATAGGGTCGCAACTCTTTTGTTTTAGAGCTATGAGCGATCAAAGTTGAGCCAAAAATTTACATTTTGTTTTGTATTTCGGCTGTACGTAAACCGTTGAATTTGAAACTTTGTACGTATTCACTACTGGTTAAGACCTTATTTTCAAGCATACTTTAAACTTCACTAGCGCCCTCTAAAGGGATGAAATTCACCACTCTCTTGATTTTTTTATAAGAACTTTTTAACGCTATGGAATATTAACATAAAAAAATATGGATTGTATAGCTTATTCTTTAGTGGTACTTTTTTGTCTCTTTAGTATTTTCCTTATAGTTAATAGTTTCCGTGTAAAAAAATAAAATATCGTGCCATGTACCGCTATATGCCGCCATGTTTAGCTAAAATTATTCTAAAAGTTAGCTCTGAGAACATGTAAGTTTTATTTACAGTGAATCCTCATAATTATTTCTGGTTATTAATAATTTTTGACGGTTATTAAGCAAGAGCATCAATTTTTTAATATTGTTTAAAACAACGTAATTTGTTCAGACAGGCATTAATCTTATTTATGGTTTTTCTTATGAAAATCACAATTAATTGGTGTTATTTAGTTAGTACTAGATCCTAGTAAGTGCACAACTTCCATAGCTACCTATAAAGAAAAAAATTTTTTTAATAATAGCAGCGCTTTACAGTCCAATGTAGCATATTTTCTTTTTTTACGCTAAAACTATTATCTTTAAGGAAAAAACTAAAGAGACAAAAAAGTACCAATAATGAATAAGCTTTACAACCCATATTTTTTTATGTTAATATTCCATGGCGTTAAGAAGTTGTTATAAAAAAATCAAACACGTTGTGAATTTCATCCCCTTAGAGGGCGCTAGGGAAGTTTAAGGTATGGTTGAAAATAAGATATGAACCTGTAGTACATACATACAAAATTTCAAATTCTGTGGTTTACTCATACCCGAAATAAAAGATAAAATGTAAATTTTTGGCTCAACTTTGGCAGCTCATAGCTCGGAAACAAAAGAGTTGTGACCCTATGTGTATATAAAAAACTTGTGTTTTTTGGCAAGTACTACGTCCTAGTAAAGTTTCCCGATTAAAAACTGAACCACCCTGTATACGGCGGACTTAAGAAAGAGACTTGCGAAGGGGCAAATGGGTGGGATGGTGATAGGAGGAACAAAGGTGTACAAAGGAATACGCCTTGGCGTATGCAAACGATTTGGTGGTCGTGGCTAGAGAGACGGTAGAGATGAAGGAGATGATGAGACCCCTGGAAAGATCGAAGAGGAAGAACGAGGGGGTTGGAGGTAAACGTCGAAAAAAGAAAGATAATGAAGTTCTGGGCACGTGAGGCCGATGGCAAAAAGAGTGAACAGGGTGATGGGGCAGGTTTGGGGATGGGATAAAGAACTTTGGTAAGGAGTACAATGATGTACGGCGCAGAAGTATGAGGATGGAGAGAACAAGGTTTGCTGGAGGATATACAAACACGATATTGGAGATGGGTAGTAGGGTTGGCAAGGGAGACTCCAGGGTACGTAGTGAAGGAGGAAGTTAAGGCGGATGCAGTAAGGGTGGAGGCGGGGAGAAGAACAGTGAAGTATGAGGAAATGATAGAAGCAAGACCGCATTGTAGGATCCTGGGAGAGTGCTGGAGGGAAATTAAGAAAAGGAGGCTGATCTATGGGCAAAGAGACAGGGAAGAATATTATAGAAGAGTGGGATACTCACTAACTGGGATCGAAAACAGAAGAGCGGAAAGAGGTGAAATGTGGAGAGAACAGAGAGATAGGGACATGGATATACAGAGGCAAGAAAGAATCAGATACGAGAAAGGAGATACAATGAAAGGTATGGGGAGATAGTAACAGAGGAACTGCCAACATATTTGTTGATGGAGGGGGATGATGGAGGGGGATGATGAAGGGAAGAGATTGGTGGCCAGATTCCGCTGTGGCAATGAGGAGAGGGGGAATAGGTATTGGGTGGACGATGTGGAGAGGTGGTAGAGAGGATTGAGAGACGCTGGAACACATGCTGAGAGGGTGTAGTGAGCTAAGGGAGGAGGGAATGGACAGAAAGCAGATTTTGGGAGAGGGAGCCGGGGCAAAAGATGGATGAGGGAGGCGAAGATGTGGAAAGGGGGGGCAATAGTAGAATGTAATCAAGGGAAAATTGTAAATTTTAAGGAAACTATAAAACGTTTACTATACATCACACTGTTGCTATAAAAAGTTGTTGCACCAACCAATGAATAGAGATGAAAACGAGAAGATGCACTAAAAGGAGCATGTAATAGAACTCAGACCAGCAACCACAGACAAAAACNTGGGAACCGTGGTTCGCACTGGATTACTTTTGGAAAAGAAAGAGGAAGGTGTGAAAATTGTTCTGCCAAAGCTATTCAGTCCAGATCCCATTCAAAATGTATTGCATGCAATGTTTATTTATATAAGTACGAAGACTTTCACGGTCGATGTTAATTAAACTAAAATTAGAACTAACACTAGAAGCTTTCGGGTTTTGCCGTGCGTCTTTCAAGAAAAAGTTTGACGTTTCGGATGCCATGTTGCAAACTTCTTTAGAAACTGGTTCGAAGTACTTCGAAGTACCTGCTGAAGTACCTGTACGTAGTGTTCCTGCTCTTCATGTGGGTTTGTTCATTTATAGATGACGTCAAAATTCCTATCTGTCATTCGTGCTTATAAGTATTTTCAATGACAATGACAAACCGGATGCACTGTTGGCGCCAGCCTTGTTTACTTTTATACAGGATGTAACAAAAATAAATGCACTCCTTCAAGGTGGTAAAAGAGAGTGGTGTAAGTTGAAAAAGCAATATTTTATTCTTAGTTCTAATTTTAGTTCAATTAACATGTTTATTTATGTTGTAATGAAAGAAAGAACTGTTTTTCTAAATATCACAATGTGATTTAGCTAAAGCATATGTTGTGTTTCTAACGCAATAAAAAATGTATTATTTTATAAAAGTTTTTGTATATTGCAACATCACTAAAATATATTTTAATGCCTGACAGTACTCTCAAGTACCTTCGGCAATGCTCTTCAAGGTGTTAGCATAAATTTCCACAATGCTGAGAAGCACAGAAGGAGCACTGAGAAACAATTAAAGCAATTCTTAAAATATATAAAAAGCAGCACGAAACTGATAAATAACGACGCGCTAATGAAATAGGCGATAATTAAAAGCCAATATCCATTACTTAACATATTTAGATTTTCAATGCTATTATAAGCTTTGAGCTTCTTGCATCCGAAATAATGATAACTAAATTACAATCCTCCATATCATATTTTATCATATTTTTGCAATGATATCTAAGCGCTAAATATCTAATACATATTTAGCACAGACTCTTAAAAAATTAGTTTGAGATTTTTCTGAAAAGTGAAGCTCTTTTCTGTCAGCTTCCAATACCCATGCCAGCAAGTACACTCATTGACTCCTATCTTTAACAGCACGAGGTGGTCCAATTCCAGTGTTTCGTTATCAATAAACCAATTGTAAGCTTATATACATTTTCAACAGAATTTAGATCAACAAATAAATAAATCTTCAAGAATTATCACCTAGATAATTTTAAACATTAATATTCAAGTGAGCACATCTAATTGATAAATAACCAGGTGCTAATGCATTGAAACTGTTTGGGTTTTCAGATAGTGGACTGAAAGGGAGTGAATTTAAAACAGTATGAATTACATTTAATGGGTAAGAGCTTGGGCTTTTTTTCCCATCGTCAATGCTATTATGGGCAACCTTTTCATCTTAGTTAGACTAACTCAAAATCCTCTAAATTTCTACTCCAGCAATATATCATACACTCCTCATAATCTAACCACGTCTTGACGTTTGGACAATTTTTTCCCTATTTTCACCGTACCAACACTGCATTTGATAACCATTTTTCTGATTCTCTTTTCCCATTTATATACGATTATGTCATTATTTACTACCTTTACGGCGACTTCCATCGTATTATATTAAAAATATGGCTGTCCGGTCAATACTGCTTTCACATAAGAGTATAACCAAATATACTACGTATTAATAAATAGAAGAACAGCGATGAGCTACGAGTATTCTGGTTGTAAGGACCAGAAGAACAGCGAGCAGAAAGTTTGGTGCAAACGAGATTTAGATGCAGAATTAGTAAACAGCCAATACACGAGAGTCTAAAACAAGAAAAAGTGAACATAGGTAACACAGACTATACAGATTTCAAAAACGTGGACAAAAAGTAGCATTGATGAAGAATGGAATAGAATTAAAACAGCTATGATCACCACTGCTGAAGAAGTCTTTGAAGATATTAGACACATCAGTGTATTTCGATAGAATTAAAAGATGATATTGTCATTAATCGGTTCGATTCTATCTTCACTGCAGTAGTGCACTTCTAAATATCACTAACAACTTATAGAGGAGTGTAGATATATCATGAAACTTTATTTTCATTTTTGCTTTATATCATCGGAATCAACAATCTGCAACATAAAATGATTGTAACACCTATTCATTTTCAGAATGTAGTTTATTCCTGCATCTGTTAAGTGCTGTATCGGCTGTGTTTCAGGGTTCCGTCTTCAGCACTTTATGTGGTTATTCAAATTATTGTAATTATCAATTACCATTATCCTGATTAGATACTGATTTTGTTATAGCTTTAACCCTTTGTGTCCAGACGGTACTTTAAAGTACCGGTAGTTTTAAACACTCATTTTAAACTGTGGTCATCTATTCGACACATTTTGAGCTATCGTGTACTTTCTACTATACAAGAAAGAACGTGTATAAAAATNTCGCTGATCCAGACTTAATTCAAGCTTATACTACTACGAAAAAGTCTACCTTTGATGAATTGTTTGCTTTTGTGCCTGTCTCGGAGCATATTGTAGCGGGCCATTTGTTAAATATCAAGTCTGGCAGTGTGGGATATGATGAACTCTCGGTTGTGATGATACATTACTGTTGTCCTTTCATCATTCCTTACGTCACACATATTATTATTATATGCTGATCGAGGTCAACCTTTCCAAAATGTTGAAAGAAATCTTTAGTAACACCTTTGCCAAAGATTAAAAATTCTATGACATTTTTGGACCTGCGACCAATTAGTATTTTACCAATTAGTAGTTTGCGGCGGATCAAAATAGGCTCACTGGATTAGTTCTGCTAGACTACAGCAGGACCTTTGATACTGTCAATCGTAGGATGTTATCAGCTATCTTGTCCTTTATTGGGTTTAATTATTTTGCTATGAGCATGATTGATAGTTATGTGTCAGACAACAAGCGGTTAAATTGGGTGATCGGAGATCTGAAGTTGAAGTCAGGAGTGCCACAGAGTTCTATCTTGGGGCCTCTACTGTTTTGTATCTACACTTCTAATCTATCGACAGTTTTGAAATAATCAGAGTCACATTTTTATGCGGACGATTCCCAAATCTATCTATCGTTCTTGCCTACGGACATGGCCACTGCTCAAGTTAAATTGAGTGAGGACATATATAATCTGATAGATGTATCCACTAAACACTCGGTACGAGTAAGTTCAAATAAATCAGTGGTTATGCTCTTTGGCAGGCGGGGTGCACGAGACTCTCTTGCAGAAAATTTTAAAATCAATATTGTTGGTAAATGTGTTGGTGTTAGGGAGTGTGCTAAAAATTTAGGATTACAACTCGACTCGAATCTTAGGTTCGAAAAGCACATTCTGGACTGCTTTGAAGCTCATACAGTGCGCGGCAAAATTATGGAACATATTCAATAAATTGATATCAAATTTTTTTTTGCAGAAATGTCGAAACGGGTCAATTTTGTTTAATCATAACACACATTATGACACCATATTCACTTCCTGATAATCATTTTTTTATGAGTTACGACGTCATCGACATTTTTTTTAAATGGCACCATATGCATTTGTTTACAGAA
>NW_019281776.1:0-11684 GCF_000648695.1 Onthophagus taurus | reverse complement strand
TTGTACCCAAGCCACAAACAATAATCTAAACGTTTTGCTTCATCACCTAATTCGATAGTGTAGTTAAATTTTGGTTTATACGGCAATATTTTATTGTCTCGATAAATTCTTTGTGCATGGGATTTACTTATACCGACTTGATCTGCCCTTTTTCTTAACGATACTTTACCGTAATCCATTGCTTTTTTTAATCCAAAAGCTTTTTTCCTTCCTTTTATTTTCCACATTGCCTGTTTCTGAAATTTTTTAACAACTCTCTTAATTGTTGTTGTAGTACTAAAAATCCAAATTTTTTCTCAAATTGCCTTAAAACTGCATTGTAACTAATGTTCCCCAATCCATAGCACTGCACTATAAATATTTTATGTTGTAATGTAAACATGATCAATTAATATTTGACAATAGGCTAAAGCTAAGCTATCAAATGATAATTTTTAGTTCACTCAGATCATTTATTTTTATTGTAAAACGGAATATTAGAAAAAATTTTTCAAGAAAAAACTCATTTTTTCTTTTATGTGCTAAATTAATAAAATTCCGCATATGGCTAAAATTTAACATAACAAACATTTTATCTTAATCAACTTTTGTTGTACATTGCTCAGAAAGACCACTTTACCTGCAACGGTTGACAAACTTCTTGCGTTAACTTTGGTAGTTTGAGGACATTTGACGTAAAACTTGGTTATATTTCGTTGTGTGACATCCAGACTTTAATTGTAAAAGATGCAATTTGAATTCAAAAATTTATCGTCAATTATACCTTACGGGGACACAATCCGGGGACACACTGTATACGCATGGCTAAACCCGAAACTTTCTAGTCTAGGTCTAGTGTTAGTCCTAGTTTTAATTGTTATTCAGCGCTAGATTGTTGTATATTTTATTATAGTAGAACTAGATACATTTGGGTTTAGCCGTCTTAAGAGACGTGGGGTTAAACCCAAATGATTCTAGTTCTAGGTATAGTCTTAGTTCTAGTGACAGTACTAATGCAAAACTAGAACTAACACTAGACCTAGAACTAGAATCATTCCAGTTTAATCGTCTTATGAGACGAACGGCTAAACCCGAATGTTTCTAGTTCTAGGTCTAGTGTTAGTTCTAATGCTAGTATTAGTTGAAAGGTTGTTGGCCGATATCTTTGGTAATAATGGGTACCCTGCTCTGTTAGTGAACAGAATCTTGTATTCGTGTGACACACCTCTTGGCTCTGCTCAGGGAGCTCTCGATGTTGCTCCTCCTCCCGCTGATGTCTCTTTGACTCACCCGTCGGACATAGATGAACCACTTGTCAGGCGGTTTGTCAAGTTAACTTTTATCCCGGGAATCACCTACAATCTCATAAGGGTTTTCAAAGACCAAATCCTGCATGTTGCGAAATATACCACAGATGGTCTCAAGTCCAACCTGATCTACAGGATTAATTGTCAGGGTTGTTCTGGTTCGTATGTAGGTATGACCAACCAATATCTCAAGAGAAGACTCGACCAACACCGTAGAGACTGTGGATTGAAGAAATCGAATGCCACGACCTTTGGCCGCGGGACACATTTTTGATTGTGAGAACCCCTCTATAATGTGTTGCGAACCGTCCTACTATAAGCGTTTGTTTTTGGAGATGTTCTACATCTTGAAGGAACCCAATTCCGTTAATTTCCGTACGGATGTGCAAAATGTTAGTGACATTTATTGTCATCTTGTTAACCTACATGATGTCTCTCGTCCCCCAACTCTCGACGATTCATCTTTTGGGGCTTGTGGCTATGAGGTATTAGCCAACATAATAATAAAATTATAAAACTAACTTTTGGCAGACTTTTTATTTTGCGTCTGTTATGTTTTGCTTCAAAAACAATTGTGTGGCAAATATAAAAATAATAACAAATGAAATACAATTTTATGTTTTTAAATGGAGCTGCTGCCACAGCACGCTACAGGGCTATTTGGTTTTGACTGTTCTTCGGTTGGTTTTCGAATCTCCCGCTTTACCCTGTTGGGGGTTTTTCATTTTATTTTTCCTGCGGTTGCGTGGGTTGGCACCTGTTCTCGTTTTTGCCTGTCATGGACTCGATTGTCCTTGTGTTCCCAACGAATTAAACTTCTTAACAGCTCCTTTATCCTATGTCATCGTTTGGTGGGGTTGTGTCCTGCAACATAGATAGAACTAGTGATATGATGTTTTAAAAAACTTTTTCCAAAATACTATACATGCATGTATGTGCGTCCAAATTATGCGACTATCTTGAAATAACAATGTATGAAATTTCAATGTTAAATTTCGTTACTCTCAAAAAACTGGAAAACGTTCTTACTTCCTTCAACTCCCAATCGTCTTCTTTATCTCTCACTTTATATACATTTAATTTATATATATATATATATATATATATATATATATATATATATATATATATATATTCGCGTAATGCGCTCCAATCTTCCCAACATCAGTTTTGAAATTGACTGCATGAAATAGCTGCTAGTCTGAAATATTTGGCATAAAACTAATACCAAACAAAATAGTACAACCTCACTTTTTTCATTGCACATGCTTTCTCTCACAGACTTCCAGTAACATCACTGATTGTATGATTGTAATTTGATGATTAGCAGATGGATGGCTCAACTCGTTGTTGACAAATTTTTTATCAAACTTAGTTTTATATGTAAAGGCGGTAAAAGTACTCTGGTGATGAGTCTAAAACATGTAACCATGGCAACATAGGTCAAATTTAGGTTATGTTTCATTGCATTCAAATTAAATCCCAATTACGTTAACACATTCAACGATAATGTATAATTATCCACCTTAAACCTAGAATATATCTATTTTCCTTTCGGTTTAGGTTCTAATTTGTGTATATAGTTGTAGTACACTTTAAAAATGAAACTGTCGTGTCACTTATTTTTTACATGTGCCACGCTAGTGTGCTTTACTGGCGTGCAAGTAGAACTGGCGCAACTACTGGCGCCACTAAATCCATGCATGTCTAAACTCACCTTAATTTCAATGCGTTGTTGAAGCGTGTATCGTTTCATTTTTATTAATGGCGTACTTTCTACTTGTCAAATGTCAAAAAATGACAGCTTCAAAGGTGACATTTACCGAAATAACGGGCTATTCAAAATAACACCTCTTATTGGAAAACCCTTTATTAGCGGAAAAAATGGTAAAATCATGTGCGTCTTCAGACGCACGGCTAAACCCGAAACACTAACACTATCAACTAGAATCATTCGAGTTTAGCCGTCTTGAGAGACGTGGGACTAAATCCGAATGTTTCTAGTTCTCGGTCTAGTGTTAGTTCTAGTGGCAGTAGTAGTATGTTATATATTTTTATTGAACTAAAACTAGAACGAGAACTAGAAACATAGTCGTGAAAAACACTTTCATTTGTCAATGTCAACTTTAATTTTATTATTATATTCGTAATCTTCATAAAATAACCTTTAAAGTGAGTCCAAACATGACGCATTTATCTCAAAAAACCAAATAGTTCGATCTTTCAACTATTAATTTTGACATATTTGTCAACTTTATAAAATATCCTTTAAAATGAGTCCAAACTCGACATATTTAATTTTGATATTAATGGAGATACCATCACTTCCGGTTTGAAACGTCAACGTCAATTTTGACATATTTGTCATCTTCATTAAAAAACCTTTAAAATGAGTCCAAAGATGACGCACTTATCTCAAAGAACAAAAAAGTTAGAATAAAAAACATTAAACCTGAAGTTAGCAAGAATGAAGATAGCAATTTAATTTTTAAATATTAATACCAACCTCAATTTTTCAATTTTATAAAAATTAAAATTATGTCAAAATGACATTGACATTTCAAATCGGAAGTTGCTTATATCTCGAGTAATATTGGGATTAAACGTATCATGTTTGGACTCATTTTAAAGGATTTTTCACGACGATTACAAATATGTCAAAACTGACGTTGACATTCTTAACCGGAAGTTGACCATAACTTCATTAATATTGAAGATAAATATGTCGTGTTTGTACTCATTTTAAAGGATTTTTAATGAAGATTACAAAAGTTATCATGTAATAGAAGTTTTATAACTGAAGTTAATCTAGTATTAGTCACTTTTCCGCACTTCCTTTTTATTTTTAGCGTGTTTTTTGGGTCATTTCACATTGATTAAAAAAAATCGTCTAAAACCGCTTAAATTTTAACCTGTAACTTGTAACACTTCGTCCTTAATTTCATTTTACAACTTTTTAAACTTTAATTTTGTAAATTAGTAACTAATAATCTGATTTCGACTTTGATATGTGATTTTTTTTAACAAAACAAAAAGAAATATTAAGAAACTTGTTTGTAAAATGGATAAGATGAGAGATGTTAATCTATTTGTAGAATCCCTGAAGATGGCCAAGGGCCGAAACTGGTTAGACTACAAAATCACAGTCTAGACTATTTTCTTCGAAAATTTTTACACGAATCGTCATCGTTTTGTCTCTAGTTTCAGTGATTAAATTTATGCCACGACTTACAGAAACATTCTGTATAATCGTAAAACGTTAGGAGTGTCCAAGCAGGTTCTGTGCTTATGATAGCTCTCATCAGTGTTCTGTGATAAAAATGGACAGGCACCAAATAATTTTCAATGGTTTGAGCCTGTCTATAAATAATAAATAATAATATTATTATTATAAATAAATTTTAAATTTATTTTTAATTTTGATAAGTTAAAGAGTCGTAATCTAGTTAAATAAAGCACACGGCCTCGGTAGCGCAGTAGGCAGCGCGTAAGTCTCATAATCTTAAGGTCGTGAGTTCGATCCTCACCCGGGGCATTTATTTTTACTATTTTTTATTTAACTTAAAATCCATTTTTAAGCATTAATTTAATTTTTTAAAACTTTGATTCATTTTAAACGGTGTGCTTAGAAAATAAAATTAAATTTATTAAAGATAAAGTAAATAAAAATGAAATTCGCCGCGACGTTATCGATTCCGGTAATTTTCCCCTTCGCTTCCAGTTTCCTTACAAAAAGCAAAAACTAAAAGGGGTTCTCGGCGTAGTCTTTCAGCTTTAGAGGCGGGAAAAATTAAATTTTCGATGTCGGTCGAGTTATGGACAATTTAATTTTTGTAACTCAATTTTTTCGGGCTCCTTTTTTATTTCTTTTTCATTTTTTTTTTTAACAATCTCTTGATTTAAGTTAAAAAATTCGCCTTTTCACAACATTATCTACCTCTTTGTGAGTAAAAAAAAAAGTTTCAAAAGTTTCTAACACGATATAAACTCGCGTTTACGCTATTTATAGTGATGCACATTTATAACGCGCGCGCTTTAACATCCGCTTCCGTTTTCAAGAGTCCCCCAGCTGGCCGGTCGAATAGAAAATATCCACTTGCATGGTACGCAAATGGAATGAAAGAGACTATTTTGCAACCTCCGTTATATAACAATGCGCGAGGATTACAAAGAATTCATTCAATTATAAAGTTTTAATAGAAATTTTGATCATAAAACTAAGATAAAAAGGAAATTATTTGTGAAAAATTATCATCTAGATTAAAAGTGCTTTAAAATAAGACCAAACATGATATGGTTTAAGTCTGCTTTAAGCTACTTTCCGAATTTTCTTTTGCTCCACTTAGAACGAATAGTTCTCATAAGATAAACACAAACAGAAATCCTCAACATCGTTTTTTAGCACAACTTTGATATTTAGGTTGTTAAGCAGGGAATACAAACACTTTTAGGTGCTTGATTCTATTCACACGGCTGAGGAATTAGTTCTTGTACAAAACTAACACGGCCGTTTTCAAAGATGTCAGCCGCCCGCGGTTATCGCAGACATCAAAACGTTGAGAAACTGGGTTTGGATCTCTACTCAAATTTGTCCAAACCTTCTTGGTCCAGCATTCTAGCATTGTTCTTCTAAATAACAGTTCAACTAGAGTAATTTTAAAACTTTTTTCAAAATTTGCTATTTGCTCAATGTAATTCCAAACATTTTCTACAGTTTAGAATTTGACCTATGCAATTCCAGAATTTTTTCCGAAACTTGGATATTGTTCTATGGTACTTAGAGCATTTTCTTGATACCTGAAGTCTTGCCAATGGCAATTCTACCATTTTTATTATAAATTAAAGTTCAACCAGAGTAGAGGCTATTTTGCAACCTCCGTCATATAACAATGCGCGAGGTTTACAAGGAATTCATTCAATTATAAAGTTTTAATAGAAATTTTGATTATAAAACTAAGATAAAAAGGAAATTATTTATGAAAAATGGCCATCTAGTTCAAAAGTGCTTTAAAATGAGACCAAACATGATATGGTTATATTTAAAAACTACGAAAATAAGATTATTTTGAAATTTTTTTTTAAATTTTCAAATTAGAATGTAAGACATAAAAGGATGTTGCAGTTAATTCGGGTTAGGTTGCGTTCTTTTGATGTTTTGTTGCAATGGAGCTCTTGAATGGGATTATGAATGGGTTGGGTTGGATTGGGTATTTGGAAATTATTACCATACAAACTTGGTTGAACACTGTTCATGTCTGCAGAACGTCGAGGAGTGCTTCTCGACGGAGAACACAAGCAATGCAGGATTTCTGCTCCACAATGTTGTTTCTGAGAATTCTCATATTAGGTTGGATGATGGCAACCTTGGTTATGTTGCCAGAATGGTAGAAGGAAAGATATCTAGAATGTTAATAAATAGGAAAACGCAGGAAGTAAGATCGAAGTGAAGACCATGGAGAAAATGGGAGGAGACACACGATGTGGATGCAAGAGAAGTGCCGGTATGCAGGAATTGGAAGAGAGAGGTGAGAGATAGGCAGGTGTGGAGGTTAAAGACGAAGGAGACCAAGATTCGACAAGATTGGCGGAAGTCTGCTTCAAGCTACCTTCCGAATTTTCTTTTGCTCCATTTAGAACGAATAGTCCTCATAAAAGAGACACAAACAGAAATCCTCAACATCGTGTTTTAGCACACCTTTGATATTTAGATTGTTAAACTAACTCGGGCGTTTTCGAAGACATCGGCCGTCCGCGGCCATCGCAGACATCAGAACCTAGACAAATTGTGTTGAATCTCTACTCAAATTTGTCCAAACCAGGTTGGTCCAGCATTTTAGTATTTTTCTTCTAAATTACAGTTCAACTAGAATAATTTCAAAACTTTTTTCAAAATTTGCTATTTGCCCAATGTAATTCTAAATATTTTCTACAGTTCAGAATTTGGCCTATGAAATTCCAGAATTTTTTCTGAAACTTGGACAGTGGTCTATGTTGCTTCGAGCATTTTCTTGCTATCTGTAATCTGGCCAATGGCAATTCTAGCATTTTCATTATAAATTAAAGTTCAACCAGAGTGGAGGCTATTTTGCAACCTCGGTTATATAATAATGGGCGAGGATTACAAAGAATTCATTCAATTATAAAGTTTTACTAGAAATTTTCATAATAAAATTAAGATAAAAAGGAAATTATTTGTGAAAATTATCATCTAGATTAAAAGTGCTTTAAAATGAGACCAAATATGATATGGTTATATTTAAAAACAACGAAAATGATATTATTTTGACATTTTTTCTTTTATTTTCAAGTAAGGATGTAAGGAATAAAAGGATGTTGCAGTTAATTCGGGTTAGGTTGCGTCCTTTTAATGTTTTGTTGCAATGGAGCTCTTGAATGGGATGGGTTGGGTTGGGTATTTGGAAATTATCACCATAGAAACTTGGTGGAAAGGTGTTCATGTCTGCAGAACGTCGAGGAGTGCTTCCGAGCAAACACAAACAATGCAGGATTTCTGCTCCACAATGTTGTTTCTGAGAATGCTCATATTAAGTAAGACAATGGCAACCTTGGCTGTGTTGCCAGAATGGAAGAAGGAAAGCTATCTAGAATGTTAATAAATACGAAAAGGCAGGGAGTAACGCCAAAAGGAAGACCACGGAGAAAATGCAGAAATCGATGTGGACGCAAGAGAAGCTGGTATGCAGGAATGAGAAGAGAAAGGTGAGAGGTTGGAGGTTGAAGATGAAGGAGGTCAAGATTCGACAGTAGACTGCAGCACCGTAGATAGATCAATATCATTGGCGGAAGTCTGCTTCAAGCTACTATCCGAATTTCTTTTGCTCTCTTAAAACGAATAGTCTCTTAAGTTAGACACAAATAGAAATCCTCAATATCGCTTTTTAGTGCAGCTATGATATTTACATTATTAATCAAGGAATACAAATACTTTTAGGTGCTTTATGCTATTCACACGGCTTAGGAATTAGTTCTTCTACAAAACCAATACGCCCGTTTTCGAAGACATCGGCCGCCCGCGGTCATCGCAGACATCAAAACGTTAAGAAACTGGGTTTGGATCTCTACTCAAATTTGTTAAAACCTGGTTGGACCAACATTCTAGTATTTTTCTTCTAAATTACAGTTCAACTAGAACTAGAACTAATAATTTCCAAATTTGCTATTTGTCCAATGTAATTCCAAACATTTTCTGCAATTTAGAATTTGGCTTATGCAATTCAGACATTTTGATTATAAAACTAAGATAAGAAGGAAATTATTTGTGGAAAATTATCATCTAGATTAAAAGTGCTTTAAAATGAGACCAAACATGATATTGGGTTTGAATCTCTAGTGAAATTTGTCCAAACCTGGTTAGTCCAGCATTCTAGCATTTTTCTTCTAAATTACAGTTCAACTAGAGTAATTTCGAAACTTTTTTCAAAATTTACTATTTGCCCAATGTAATTCCAAATATTTTCTACAGTTTAGAATTTGGCCTATGCAATTCCATGAATTTTTCTTGAAACTTGGACATTGGTCCATGTTACTTCGAGCCTTTTGTTGTTATCTGGAGTCTTGCCAAGCATTTTTATTGTAAATTAAAGTTTAACCAGAGTAGAGGCTATTTTTTTATCTCCGTTATATGAAATCGTTCAATTATGAAGTTTTAATAGAAATTTTAATTATAAAACTAAGATAAAAAGGAAATTATTTGTGAAAAATTATGATCTAGATTAAAAGTGCTTTAAAATGAGACCGAACATGATATGGTTATATTTAAAAACAACGAAAATAAGTTTATTTTAACATTTTTTTTTTTTAATTTTCAAGTAAGAATGTAAGGCATAAAAGGATGTTGCAGTTAATTCGGGTTAGGTTGCGTTCTTTTACTGTTTTGTTGCAATTGAGCTCTTGAATGGGATGCGTTGGGTTGGGTATTTGGAAATGATCACAATAGAAACTTGAAAATCAAGCTTTTTGGTGTTTGTAATGAATAAAGATAGTAAAAAGTTGAAAATTTTAGAAGTTAGAAAGGCTATCAAAAATAAAATAATTTGATTAATTTTCGTGGAAAAGTGTTCATGTCTGCAGAACGTCGAAGAGTGCTTCCGAACAGACAATGCAGGATTTCTGCTCCACAATGTCGTTTATGAGATTGCTCATATTAGCTAGGATGATAGCAACCTTGACTATGTTGCCAGAATGCAACAAGAAAAGCTATTTAGAATGTTAATAAATAGGAAAAGGCAGGAAGTTAGACCGAGGGGAGACCACTGAGAAAATGTAAGGAGACACTCGATGTGGACGCAAGGTATTGAGGTCTTATATATAATCTAGAGTGCGTATGGTGTTGTCCCCACCACGCCTAAAATGAAGCCAGAAAGGTCGCCATGTTAGGTGTACCAACTTAGCGGGAAATTCGAAATTCTTGTATATACTTATGCAAGAATGTACATTATTATAAACTAAAATATTAAGTTTTTATTAATAAATAATTATTAATTATATAATATTTTAAAAGAACTTAATAATTTTTAACAATAACCCTAACAATTCTGATTGATCACGTTAACCTTTTGCTTATAAATAATTGTTAGTTTATTTTAAAAGAACTGAACATTCCTTAATAATAAACTTTACTTGAACTTCATTGTTAATTTCAAGTCAAGTAACCAGAAACATTTTATGGACTGTTGTAAATAATCTTCCAACCTACCAAATCATAAAAACATATGTGAAACAAAAAAAATTCGAAAACCTTCAACAAAAATAAAATTTAAAAAAAATAACATTTGTAGGTACAATAGCAAGGTCTATAGAACATAAGGTTACCCAATGCCGATTCTCCTCTTCTGAGGGGCAAGGTGGGTCAGTGACGTAGCTGGTTCTATGAACAACACAACACGATGCGAGGTTTAAATATTTTATATAGACTGTACCACAGTATAGGCACGTATAGGCTATCTTTTACTCTGACTGTATCGAACCAGTGATGTCAATCTGCGGAGTAATAATCGATACTACAGAGGCATAGGGAATTAGGTAACCTTATGTTCTATAGACCTTGGTACAATAGAGACTTGAAACTATAGCTAAGTTCAGGTCGGTACATCCAACATGTCTGACTTTCTGATTACCTCCACCACAACCACATACGCACTCTAGATTATATATAAGATCTCAATGACGCAAGAGAAGTGCTCTTATGTAGAAATTGGAAGAAAGAGGTTGAAGATGAAGCAGGCCAAGATTCGACAAGATTAGCGGGAGTCTGCTTCAAGATATTTTTCAAATTTTCGTTTGCTCCACTTAGAACAAATAGTCCTCATAAGATACATAGACACAAACAGAAATCCGCAACATCATTTATTAGCACAGCTTTGATATTTAGATTGTTAAGCAATATAAATACTTTTAGGTGCTTGATTCACACGGTTTAGGAATTGTCTTGTATAAATCTTGTACAAAACTAACACGGGCGTTTTCAAAGACATCGGCCGCCCGCGGTCATGACAGACATCAAAACGTTTAGAAACCGTTAGAGGTTTGGATCTCAAAATTGTCCAAACTTGGTTGGTCGAGCATTCTAGCATTTTTCTTCTAAGTTACCGTTCTACCAGAATAATTTCAAAACTTTTTCAAAATTTGCTCTTTGGCCTATGCAATTCCAGAATTTTTGCTGAAACTTGGACATTCGTCCTTGTTATTTCGAGCATTTTCCTGCTATCTAGACTCTTACCAATCGCAATTTTAGCGATTTTTTCAAATTTACAATTTAGCCAATATAATTCTAAACTTGTTCAATGTAATTCCAGACATTTTCTTGCAACTTGGAGATTGCCCAGTGTAACTTGACCCTATTTCTAACAATTTAAAATTTAAATAAAGTAAAATACTTTTATCTGTCTGTACATTTATTAAAATGGATTCACTGTTATAAAATTCTACCGGTTTTGGTTCTCTTATAAAACCATCTTCAGGAACTTTCGAATTTCGTCAATTTAATTTTAAAGCTCTCTTGACAATTAGCATCCTGAAATTTCTATAGAACGTTTTATTATTTATTGAAAAGTGTCTGTGTTATTATTAATTGTAGATTGCGTATCAAGTTTAAACTATCGAACAAGATGGATTATGACATGTGTGCACGTGTTTGTCATAATTGACAAAATTAAATTGACGAAATTCGAAAGTTCCTGAAGATGGTTTTATAAGAGAACCGAAACCGGTAGAATTTTATAACTGTGAATGCATTTTAATAAATGTACAGACAGATAAAAGCATTTTATCTACGACTGCTTGTATAAGTCATCATTACCGCACTCATTTGAGGTGATTTGAGTTACGTAATGAAATTCATTACCGCACTGGTTTCATTACGTAACGCATTTTTAGCCT
>NW_019281775.1:1235-11620 GCF_000648695.1 Onthophagus taurus | reverse complement strand
CCGAAATATCCCGTGTTTGGTATCAAATTAAAGGGAATTTAATGTAGATTACGAATATAAAGTTAAAAATTTAATTAAATTTTTTTGCTTGTAGTAAGTAAATGAAAATAATTTTAATTTTGAGGTTTTTATTAAGCAGGAAATTGAAAATGCTTCAAAATGAGTCCAAACTCGATGTATTTATCTTCAAAATTAAGGAATATACAAAAAAAATGAAATGGCGGCCATTTTGAATGATTTAACCTCACTTTTTTCTTCATTTTAACCGAAATATCTCGTGTTTGGTATCAAATTAAAGGGAATATAACATAGATTACGAACATAAAGTTAAAATTTTAATTACAATTTTTGCTTGTAGTAATTAAATGAAAATAATGTAAATTTTGATGTTTTTATTAAGCGGGATATTGAAAATGCTTCAAAATGAGTCCAAACTCGATGTGTTTATCTCCAAAAGTAAGAAAATTACAGAAAGTATTTAATTGGCGGCCATTTTGAATGATTTTAACGTCACTTTTTTTTTTAATTTTACCCGATATATATCATGTTTGGTATCAAATTAAAGGAAATTTAACGTAGATTACGAATATAAAGTTATTATTTTAATGCAAATTTCTTACATGTTATAATTAATCGAAAAATTTGTAATTTTGATGCTTTTAGAAAGCGGGAGATTGAAAATGCTTCAAATTGAGTCCAAACTCGATGTTTTTATCTTCAAAACTAAGGAATGTACAAAAAAAATTTAAATGGTGGCCATTTTGAATGATTTAACCTCACTTTTTTCTTAATTTTAACCGAAATATCGCGTGTTTGGTATCAAATTAAAGGGAATTTAACGTAGATTACGAATATAAAGCTAAAATTTTAATTACATTTTTTTATTTGTAATAATTAAACAATAATTTTGTTATATTGAGGCTTTTATTAAGCGGGAGAATGAAAATGCTTCAAAATGAGTCCAAACTCGATGTATTTATCTTCAAAACTAAGGAATGTACAAAAAAATTGAAATGGCGGCCATTTTGAATGATTTTAACCTCACTTTTTTTTTTAGTTTTAACCGAAATATCCCGTGTTTGGTATCAAATTAAAGGAAATTTAACGTAGATTACGAATATAAAGTTAAAATTTTAAATGGCGGCCATTTTGTATGATTTCAACCTCACTTTTTTTAGTTAATTTTATCCGAAATATTTCATGTTTGGTATCAAATTAAAGGGAATTTAATGTAGATGTTAAAAAATATTTTCTTTTATAATAAATCGAAACATATCGCGTTTAGCATCGAATTAAAGCGAATTTAACCCGGATTACGAAACAAAAAATTTTCCAAGTTATTTTTTTACATTTCCTTTTAATCTAAAACGTGCGCATGATAACCGCCCGAACAATTCTCGTTGGGAAACCGTTTCAATTGCAAAACGGACTTCGGTATTTATCCGTTTCGCAATCGGGAGGACACGAAAATGTTTAAGATTGCTCAAGTAACAACGGTTGAGCAATAATATTCGTGGGGTTGCTCGTTATCAATAACCAACAATTCCAAGGCGCTTTTTATTGCGCAAGATGATTGTCGAGTTTTTCGCGTTCTCCGGTTCTTGGGATTCTTCGAAAATATCTTGCGTGATAAGTGATAAGAAAGGGGTATAAAAGTGCGACGCGGTTTTACGACCATCAATTCGGGCTAACCTACACCAAGTTAGCTAATACAAACCGAGGATAATGACGAAAATTCTGCAAATAGCCGTTGTGTGCCTTTTTATCGTTGCTTCCATTCAGGGTAAGTTCATTGTTTTAGTTGTTTTTTGAAATAATTGGGTGTAATTTTTTTTTAGGGCGTCGATTGAAAAGAGCCTCATTTAGTTATGCCATTTATGCATGTCGTCTTGACTGTTATGGAAAGGAAGATACTGTATCTACTAATCCTTCTCAATCTACACAACCTTCTATAGTAACAGAATCTTCTGCAAATACAGAATCTTCTGAAGAAACAACACCTTCTGAAGGAACAACACCTTCTGTAAATACAGAACCTTCAGTACCTACAACACCTACTGAATGTACCCCATCAGCTGACTCGAACGCCACAGGTAAGTAAACATAAATATCAACATTAATTCACAAACTTTTCGTTCAATTTTTTGATAGATTGTGAGAATGAAAAAAATGTTATATTGATATGGGTGCAAATAACACAAAATATGCAATGTGACATAGGCAATACCCTAAGATCTTTCTTCACTGTGGTCTTCACTTCTAAAATCAAAGCATTAGTAGCTATTAGAAATGTATTGGTCAACGGATATACAGAACTAACAAATTCAGCCGTAATACAATTGAAAGCATCATTGACGGTGATTCTTGGAGCAAGATTTAATGTCACCTCTAGTTTGAAGTCTATACTTACGTCTGGAGTATCAAGTGGACTTGATTTTGCGAATAAACTTGCCGCGGGATTAAACGAAAATAAAGACGTTTCTATTACTATTTCTCAATTTTTCGGTTTCTTTTCTCGAAGTTCTGGAAGTAGCTCTATTCCATGCATTTGCAATGCTATAAATTCTTTCAAACAAATCACTCCTTCTGTTCTATCAAGTAAATATGAAAACTGTAATTTTTTTTTAGGAATACTTACTAAAATTCAATTAAATCTTCAGGTGTACTGACTTCCGCACTGAATAAGACTTTAGGTATCTTTGGTGGTAGTGGTGGTGTCATTGTTGGAGGTGGCGGTAGCAGTGGAGGTGACGGTAGCATTGGAGGTGACGGTAGCATTGGAGGTGGCGGTAGCAGTGGAGGTGACGGTAGCATTGGAGGTGGCGGTACCATTGAAGGTGGCAGTAGCATTGAAAGTGGCGGTAGCATTGGAGGTGGCGGTAGCAGTGGAGGTAGCGGTGGCATTGGAGGTGGCGGTAGCTTTGGAGGTAGCGGTAGCATTGGAGGTGGCGTTACCAGTGGTTTTGGCCAACATATTGTATCAGATAACAGACACCATCACAACAAAAAGCACCATCACACCGCTAATAAAAAACACCATCACAAGCAAGAACACAACAAAAAACACCACCATCACGAAAAGAAACACAACGAGGCTAAGAAACATCATCATCAGAATAAACACCATCAACACCAAACCCGTCACCATCACAAAAAAGCACATAGAGGACAACACGAAAAACAACAAGAATAAAAAGAAAAATTACAACGACCGAAACTTCGATGACGAACTTGGCGATGACCACGGATTTAGCAAACTAAAACATATATCTTAACCCGAATTCTGTATTCCTAATCGTAAGGTTGCTTCTAATTTATAATAAATGCACGACGAACATTCCAAAAATGAATTTGTTGTTTTTTTTTTGTCTTGAAAACGATTCGACTCTTTTTTGTTCAAAAAAACACCCTGTATACAGGGGTCTTGCGTAACTGGTTTTTCAGGTTAAATTATTCGTAGAGATTTGAAATTTTGATACTAGGAATTATTCATCCGAAATTTTCGATCTAGAATATTTTCAAGATGGTCGCCACTTCCGGTCTACCGGAAATAGACCATAACTTTGTTATTTTAAATGGAATGCTATAGTTTTTATTACATCTTCTAATTGTACGTCAAAAAATAAGTTGACTTTGATAAAACTTATTGGTACCTAGCTTTTTTCGTTTTCGAGTTATTTTCGTTTTAAGCTTTTTTTCATAAATTTCACCATGCTCTTTAAAATCCCATATCTCAGCCAACGTTCATTCAAAAAAGCTATAAATTGGCAAGATTACTGCTCAGATGCTATCAAATAGATTCACATTTGTTGTATCAGAGTATCTTATACAGGGTGGTCAATAATTGAATTACCGTTTCTCTATATTCAATGGCGAGAAAGTAGAAAATTTTTTTAACCTATCAGAAAGGGAATTTAATTCTCTACAAATTATCTATAAACATTTCTATACATATATATATATATTATAACCGAAAATGATCAAAAACATCAAAATTTTCGTTTTATTTTCGAGCTGGGTTGGTACTATTGATCGGTGGATTAAAATAACTTATTGGATAAGTTTTATGGGTTAATTATAAATCTTTTTTGTTTGAAAACTTTATTTCTATCAGATATAATTAATGAGATATAAAAAAAAATTGATAAAAACGTCAAAATTTCAATTTTTCTTAAGTTGGGTTGGTAATGCTGATAGGTGGAGTAAATATCTTTGTTTAATACGTCTTATGAGGTAATTCTAAACATTTTTTGTTAAAAATATAATTCTCCATCATTCATAATTAATAAGTTATAACCGAAAATGATCAAAAACATCAAAATTTGGTTTTATTTTTGAGCTGAGTTGGTACTATTGATCGGTGGATTAAAATAACTTATTGGATAAATTTTATGGGTTAATTCTAAATCTTTTTTGTATGAAAACTTTTTTTCCATCACATATAATTAATGAGTTATAAAAGAAAATTGATGAAAACGTCAAAATTTCTTTTTTTTTAAGTTGGGTTGGTAACGCTGATTGGTGGAGTAAATATCTTTGTTTAATACGTCTTATGAGTTAATTCAAAACATTTTTTGTTAAAAGAATAATTCTCCCTCATGAACAATTAATAAGTTATAACCGAAAATGATCAAAAACATCAAAATTTGGTTTTATTTTTGAGCTGGGTTGGTACTAATGATCGGTGGATTAAAATAACTTATTTGATACGTTTTATGGGTTAATTATAAATCTTTTTTGTATGAAAACTTTTTTTCCATCACATATAATTAATGAGTTATAAAAGAAAATTGATGAAAACGTCAAAATTTCAATTTCTCTTAAGTTGGGTTGGTAACGCTGATTGATGGAGTAAATATCTTTACTTAATACGCATTCTGAGTTAATTCTAAATGTTTTTTGTTTAAAATATAATTCTCTATCATGCACAATTAATGAGTTATCGCAGAAAATGATCAAAAACATCAAAATTTGGTTTTATTTTCGAGCTGGGTTGGTACTATTGATCGATGGATTAAAATAACTTATTTGATACGTTTTATGGGTTAATTATAAATCTTTTTTGTATGAAAACTTTTTTTCCATCACATATAATCAATAAGTTATAAAAAAAAATTGATGAAAACGTCAAAATTTCAATTTATCTTAACTTGGGTTGGTAACGCTGATTGATGGAGTAAATATCTTTGTTTAATACGTCTTATGAGTTAATTCTAAACATTTTTTGTTAAATAAATAATTCTCCCTCATGAACAATTAATGAGTTATAACCGAAAATGATCAAAAACATCAAAATTTGGTTTTATTTTTGAGCTGGATTGGTACTATTGATCGATGGATTAAAATAACTTATTGGATAAGTTTTATGGGTTAATTGTAAATCTTTTTTGTATGAAAACTTTTTTTCCATCACATATAATTAATGAGTTATAAAAGAAAATTGATGAAAACGTCAAAATTTCAATTTTTCTTAACTTGGGTTGGTAACGCTGATTGATGGAGTAAATATCTTTGTTTAATACATCTTATGAGTTAATTCTAAACATTTTTTGTTAAAAAAATAATTCTCCATCATTCATAATTAATAAGTTATAACCGAAAATGATCAAAAACATCAAAATTTGGTTTTATTTTTGAGCTGGGTTGGTACTATTAATCGATGGATTAAAATAACTTATTGGATAAGTTTTATGGGTTAATTGTAAATCTTTTTTGTATGAAAACTTTTTTTCCATCACATATAATTAATGAGTTATAAAAGAAAATTGATGAAAACGTCAAAATTTCAATTTTTCTTAAGTTGGGTTGGTAACGCTGATTGATGGAGTAAATATCTTTGTTTAATACATCTTATGAGTTAATTCTAAACATTTTTTGTTAAAAAAATAATTCTCCATCATTCATAATTAATAAGTTATAACCGAAAATGATCAAAAACATCAAAATTTGGTTTTATTTTTGAGCTGGGTTGGTACTATTAATCGATGGATTAAAATAACTTATTGGATAAGTTTTATGGGTTAATTCTAAATCTTTTTTGTATGAAAACTTTTTTTCCATCAGATATAATTAATGAGTTATAAAAGAAAATTTATAAAAACGTCAAAATTTCAATCTTTTTAAAGTTGGGTTGGTAATACTGATTGATGGAGTAAATATATTTATTCAATACGTCTTATGAGTTAATTCTAAACATTTTTTGTTAAATTAATAATTCTCCCTCATGAACAATTAATGAGTTATAACCGAAAATGATCAAAAACATCAAAATTTGGTTTTATTTTTGAACTGGGTTGGTAGTACTGATTGATGGATTAAAATAACTTATTGGGTATGTTTTATGGGTAAATTCTAAATCTTTTTTGTATGAAAACTTTTTTTCCATCAGATATAATTAATGAGATATAAAAGAAAATTGATAAAAACGCCAAATTGCAATTTATTTAAATTTGGGTTGGTAATACTGATTGATGGAGTTAATATATTTATTCAACACGTCTTATGAGTTAATTCTAAACATTTTTTGTTAAAAAAATAATTCTCCCTCATAAACAATTAATGAGTTATAACCGAAAATGATCAAAAACATCAAAATTTGGTTTTATTTTTGAGCTGGGTTGGTACTATTAATCGATGGATTAAAATAACTTATTTGATACGTTTTATGGGTTAATTATAAATCTTTTTTGTTTGAAAACTTTATTTCTATCAGATATAATTAATGAGATATAAAAAAAAATTGATAAAAACGTCAAAATTTCAATTTCTCTTAACTTGGGTTGGTAACGCTGATTGATGGAGTAAATATCTTTGTTTAATACGTCTTATGAGTTAATTCTAAACATTTTTTGTTAAAAAAATAATTCTCCATCATTCATAATTAATAAGTTATAACCGAAAATCATCAAAAACATCAAAATTTGGTTTTATTTTTGAGCTGGGTTGGTACTATTAATTGGTGGATTAAAATAACTTATTGGATAAGTTTTATGGGTTAATTATAAATCTTTTTTGTATGAAAGCCATTTTTCCATCACATATAATTAATGAGTTATAAAAGAAAATTGATGAAAACGTCAAAATTTCAATTTATCTTAAGTTGAGTTGGTAATACTGATTGATGGAGTAAATATCTTTGTTTAATACGTCTTATGAGTTAATTCTAAACATTTTTTGTTAAAAGAATAATTCTCCCTCATGAACAATTAATGAGTTATAACCGAAAATGTTTAAAAACATCAAAATTTGGTTTTATTTTTGAGCTGGGTTGATACTATTGATCGATGGATTAAAATAACTTATTGGACAAGTTTTATGGGTTAATTCTAAATCTATTTTGTATGAAAACTTTTTTTCCATCACATATAATTAATGAGTTATAAAAGAAAATTGATGAAAACATCAAAATTTCAATTTATCTTAAGTTGGGTTGGTAATACTGATTGGTGGAGTAAATATCTTTATTCAATACATCTTATGAGTTAACTCTAAACATTTTTTATTAAAAAAATAATTCTCCATCATTCATAATTAATAAGTTATAACCGAAAATGATCAAAAACATCAAAATTTGGTTTTATTTTTGAGCTGGGTTGGTACTACTGATCGGTGGATTAAAATAACTTATTTGATACGTTTTATGGGTTAATTCTAAATCTTTTTTGTATGAAAATTTTTTTTCCATCACATATAATTAATGAGTTATAAAAAAAATTGATGAAAACGTCAAAATTTCTATTTTTCTTAACTTGGGTTGGTAACGCTGATTGATGGAGTAAATATCTTTGTTTAATACATCTTATGAGTTAATTCTAAACATTTTTTGTTCAAAAAATAATTCTCCCTCATGAATAATTAATGAGTTATAACCGAAAATGATCAAGAACATCAAAATTTGGTTTTATTTTTGAGCTGGGTTGGTACTACTGATCGATGGATTAAAATAACTTATTGGATAAGTTTTATGGGTTAATTATAAATCTTTTTTGTATGAAAACTTTTTTTCCATCACATATAATTAATGAGATATAAAAGAAAATTGATGAAAACGTCAAAATTTCTATTTTTTTAAGTTGGGTTGGTAACGCTGATTGATGGAGTAAATATCTTTGTTTAATACATCTTATGAGTTAATTCTAAACATTTTTTGTTAAAAAAATAATTCTCCATCATTCATAATTAATAAGTTATAACCGAAAATGATCAAAAACATCAAAATTTGGTTTTATTTTTGAGCTGGGTTGGTACTATTGATCGGTGGATTAAAATAACTTATTGGATAAGTTTTATGGATTAATTCTAAATCTTTTTTGTGTGAAAACTTTTTTTCCATCACATATAATTGATGAGATATAAAAGAAAATTGATGAAAACGTCAAAATTTCTATTTTTTTAAGTTGGGTTGGTAACGCTGATTGATGGAGTAAATATCTTTATTTAATACGTCTTAGGAGTTAATTCTAAACATTTTTTGTTAAAAAAATAATTCTCCATCATACACAATTAATGAGTTATAATTATTAAAAACTTCAAAATGTGGTTTTATTATTGGGTTGGGTTGGTACTATAGCATCCATCAGATATAGATGGAAAAAAAATTTTGATACAAAAAAGATTTAGAATTAATCCATAAAACATATCCAATAAATTATTTTAATCCATCAATTCAATAGTACCAACCCAGCTCAAAAATAAAACCAAATTTTGATGTTTTTAATCATTTTCGGTTATAACTCATTAATTGTGCGTGATGGAGAATTATTTTATTAACAAAAAATGTTTTGAATTAACTCATAAGACGTATTGAATAAATATATTTACTCCATCAATCAGCATTACCAACCTAACTTAAGAAAAATAGAAATTTTGAGGTTTTTACAAAACAATCAAATGTACAGAGTTGAGTTTAAAAAATCATAACAACCACGCTTATGGAAATTAAGAAATTATTTATGGCACATTAAATCTTCATCAAATTTGCTTCAAAATGTTTTTTATTTCATGATGATATCTCAATTAGTTCTTGAGATACGACTTTCTAAACTTTATATTTCATATTAATAACAAAAAAAAATGCAGAGTTGGGTTAAAAAAATCATATTAACCATGTTTATGGAAATTAAGAAATAATTTATTTCACATTAAATCTTCATCAAATTTGCTTCAAAATGTTCTTTATTTCATGATTATATCTCAATTAGTTCTTGAGATATATTTACGAAAAGATTAATTTAAAATTTTGGTTTAATTCTCAACTAATTCTAATTTAATGCGGCTACCGAATAAGAGATGTCGCCAATTATAATTAATTATTAATTTTTTTTTTTAATTAAATTAAATTAAATCAATTTATTTCATTACAATTTCAACCAATTTAATTAATTAATTAATTTTTTTGTTAACATGATGTTTTTTATGTTTCTTCTTGCCGTGTTCATGATTTCCATCTCGTCTTTTAGCATCGGTGTGGTTATCAACAGAGGGCGCGGCTAAAATAAAAAAATTAAAAATAAATTAATTAATTAATAATTAATATATTCACTTGTATTGTAAAGAAAAACTATTGGGGTCGTTGTTGGTTGCGCTCGGGGTTCCCCCGGGAAAAGAACCGGCCCATTCGGGTTATTCACAGCTCGTTTATCATGCTTTGAAGATTTTTCGTGGGGTTTTCCTTCAATAAAGCAATTAATTAAATCATTATTTCCTTTTTAATTTAATTATTAACTCACCGTTAACGTTCATTATCATCATGACGTGGAATAAAACGATTAGCAACTTGCATAATTTTAAATCAAACATAATATTGTTAATTAATTAATTAAATGCGTCTTAAACGTTTCGAGTCTGGTTTAATAATAAAGCAGTTAATACTTTTTAAAATGAACTAATTGCGAAATATCGTTCGTTTATTGTTTACCGACAATCGCAAAAATTGTTTTATTTTTTGTTCTAGGAACGTAATTTATTTTTCGTTTCTTGATAAAACTTATTTTTTTGCGTTCCTATGGGTTGTTAGTCATAGTTTTTTAATGACACGGGTTGGCGATAAAAAAATTATTTTAAAAATACTTTGAAACATATTTTAGAAATATTTATAAAAAAAAAATTTCTTTAATGACTCATCAACAAAAAATTTTTCTTTTCTTTCCTCATTAACGGGTTAATTTTGTCATTTTAATTAATAGAGCGTTAAAAATCCTTTAAAATGAGCCCAAACACCACATAGCTATCTTAATTAGTTCCCGAGATATAGCAATTTTTAATTAATCGATCGTCTTTTTTTTAGTTAAACGTCAAAATTGAAATGGCGATATCTCGGGAACTATTTAAGATAACTTGGTCGTGTTTGGACTCAAATTAATCAGATTTTTACGTAGATTAAGAAA
>NW_019281774.1:0-12156 GCF_000648695.1 Onthophagus taurus | reverse complement strand
TCTAGTTTTACACTGGCACTGTCACTAGACCTGGAACTAGAATCATTCGGATTTAGCCGCACGTCTTTCAAGACGGCTAAACCCGAATGATTCTAGTTCTAGGTATAGTGTTAGCTCTAGTTTTACACTGGTACTGTCACTAGACCTGGAACTAGAATCATTCGGATTTAGCCGCACGTCTTTCAAGACGGCTAAATCCGAATGATTCTAGTTCTAGGTATAATGTTAGTTCTAGTTTTACACTGGCACTGTCACTAGACCTAGAACTAGAAACATTCGGATTTAGCCGCACGTCTTTCAAGACGGCTAAATCCGAATGATTCTAATTCTAGGTCTTGTGTTAGTTTTAATGATAATGTAAAACTAGAACTAACACTGGACCTAGACCTTACCATATTTTTGAGGTATTTCAAATTCTCTGGTTAAAATTTATTAAATAAAGTCCAAATCCAATTTATCGTAATTATAATTAAAAATGCTTGGAAATTAATCCTAATTCGATGGCTATCTGTTAATGTATTGAATATATCTAGAAATGTTGAGATAGTTATCTCTAAGAATTTAAAATTATTGAAAATACATTGTGTTTGATATCAAATTAAAGCATGCGAACCTAAACTCAATATATTTCTGTCAATATTGCGAATATATCTCAAAAGTTTGTGATAGCTGTCTCTATGTATCTCTAATATTTTCAATTTTTATTGAAAAACATCATGTTTTGTCATCAAATTAAAGAATTTTAAATCACTACGATGAAACTTATTTTAAAATGAAAGCTAAATATCTTTGGATTTTTAAAATATCTCAAATTTTTTAAATAAAATTTATTAAATATCACCTTGAATTCTAATTTATCGTTGTAATAATCAAAAATAGTTCGGAAATAACCATAATTTGGATAAATTTTCGGGTATATCTCAAAATTTGGAGATACTTATTTCTATATATCTCTATTATCTTAGTTTTTGTTTGATTTAAATCGAGTTTAGTATCAAATTAAAACATTTTTAATCACGATTACTAATTTAATTAAAAGTTATCAAATTGTACCTACAAATCCAATCTGTCAGTATAATTATTAATAATACTTCAAAACAAATCTAAACTCGATATATTTCCGTCAATATTGCGAATATATCTCAAAAATTTGAGATGTATCTCTATTTATCTCTAATATTTTTAGTTTTTATTGAAAAACATCATGTTTTGTCATCAAATTAAAGTATTTTCAGTCATTATGATGAAGTTTATGTTAAAATTAAAGCTAAATATCTTTGGATTTTTGAGATATGTCAAATGTTTTAATTAAAACCTATCAAATATCACCTTCAATTCTAATTTATCGTTGTAATAATGAAAAATACTTCGGAAATAATCATAATTTGGATAAATTATTGGATATATCTCAAAAATTTGAGATACTTATTTCTGCATATCTTAATTTTTTTAGTTTTTCTTTGACTTACATTAAGCTTGGTATCAAATCAAAGCATTTTTAATCACTATTACTAATTTAGTAGTAAAATCATTATTAAACATCCTTAGATTCTTAAGATATTTGAAAATATTAATTAAAGGTTATTAAATCGTACCTACAAATCCAATTTGTCAGTATAATTATTAATAATACTTCAAAACAAACCTAACCGCGATATATTTCAGTCAATATTGCGAATATATCTCAAATATTTTTGATAACTATCTCTATGTATCTCTAATATTTTTAGTTTTTATTGAAAAACATTATGTTTTGTCATCAAATTAAAGTATTTTCAATCAC
Organism: Onthophagus taurus; assembly: GCF_000648695.1. NCBI lineage: Eukaryota > Metazoa > Arthropoda > Insecta > Coleoptera > Scarabaeidae > Onthophagus > Onthophagus taurus. The sequence goes on along the minus strand of NW_019281774.1, from coordinate 10,373 downwards.
TACAATGAAGTTTATGTTAAGATTAAAGCTAAATATCTTTGGATTTTTGAGATATGTCAAATTTTCTAATTAAAACCTATCAAATATCACCTTCAATTCTAATTTATCGTTGTAATAATGAAAAATACTTCGGAAATAATCATAATTTGGATAAATTATTGGATATATCTCAAAAATTTGAGATACTTATTTCTGCATATCTCAATTTTTTTAGTTTTTCTTTGACTTAAATTAAGCTTGGTATCAAATCAAAGCATTTTTAATCACTATTACTAATTTAGTAGTAAAATCATTATTAAACATCCTTAGATTCTTAAGATATTTGAAAATATTAATTAAAGGTTATTAAATCGTACCTACAAATCCAATTTGTCAGTATAATTATTAATAATACTTCAAAACAAACCTAACCGCGATATATTTCAGTCAACATTGCGAATATATCTCAAATATTTTTGATAAGTATCTCTATGTATCTCTAATATTTTTAGTTTTTATTGAAAAACATCATATTTTGTCATCAAATTAAAGTATTTTCAATCACTACGATGAAGTTTATGTTAAGATTAAAGCTAAATATCTTTGGATTTTTGAGATATGTCAAATTTTTTAATTAAAACCTATCAAATATAACCTTCAATTCTAATTTATCATTGTAACAATGAAAAATACTTCGGAAATAATCATAATTTGGATACATTTTTGGATATATCTCAAAAATTGGAGATACTTATTTCTATATATCTCTATTTTTTTAGTTTTTGTTTGATTTAAATCGAATTTGGTATCAAATCAAAGCATTTATAATCACGATTACTAATTTAGTAGTGAAATCATAAATAAGTATCCTTAGATTCTTAAGATATTTGAAAATATTAATTAAAAGTTGTCAAATGGTACCTACACATCCAATTTGTCAGTATAATTATTAATAATAGTTCAAAACGAATCTAAACTCGATATATTTCCGTCAATATTGCGAATATATCAAAAATTTGAGATGTATCTCTATGTATCTCTAATATTTTTAGTTTTTATTGAAAAATATCATGTTTTGTCATCAAATTAAAGTATTTTCATTCATTATGATGAAGTTTATTTTAAGATTAAATCTGAATATCTTTAGATATATGGTTCTATATATATATATATATAGTATAAACTACGTTAGGTCCCTCTTGATTTGCTATTTCTCGAGCAGTGATCACTGCTATGCTTTAATCAGTGGTTCTTTTTTAATAATGGTGTAAATTAACAGTTGTATTAAATTAGTTTTAAAAGAAAAACGCTATCCAACAATTAAATTTAATTCAATTTATTGTAAGTTCAAAAAAACTTTCTAATTTTCAAAATGCTCCCGCCTCGATTTTGACATAATTGTATCAATTTTTAACTCGATTTATTTTCTAATGCCTCACGAGACCTTACTGGTGTATTATACAGCTCATTTTTGATTTTGCCCCATAAAAAGAATCTAAAGGTGTGAGGTCAGGTGACCTGGAAGGTTTTAACTAAAATAAAGTAAACAATCCAAATTATAATGTATGTACAATGGACATTGTACATTGTAAGTTGCTATCAGCTACAGAACATTTAGTGTAAAAGAACAAAAAATAAAGAAAAAAATAAAAAATCAAAAATAATTGAATTAAACTTAATTGTTTGCTCGCGTTTTTCTTTTAAAACTAATTTAATACAACTGTTAAGTTACAACATTATTAAAAAAGAATCACTGACTAACGCATTGCAGTGATCACTGCTCGAGAAATAGCAAATCAAGAGGGACATAGCGTAATTTATACTATTAACCTAGCTACTATGCGTCAAAAGTTGTAATACATTTTCCAAAGATACTAAAACGTTAAAAAATAACGAAAATATTTTTTTTTCAAAAATTATAAGCGGTCGTGAATATTTTTGAGGGACACCCGGTATATACAGGGTCCCATTAGTGCGATATCGGACGATATCTCCTTACAGCGTGTCGCTAGAAGAAAATGTTTATATATAAAGTTGTTTGGTGCTCGAAGGTGCATAACCTAAAAATAATTTTGTTTATACAGGGTGTTGCAAAAACAAAGTACAAGGTACAACTTCGTAAATTTAAATAGAACACCCCATATTTTATTACATTTTTGAATTACCCTTAAAATTCGACATAGTTTTTATTAAGCATTACCTATACCAACATTTTACCGTTTTTGAAATATTCGAACAAACATTTTTTGAAATCAAATGGGTATTAAAGTAGAAATTTGTAAAAAGCGTAAATAACTTGATAACTATTGCAAATAGGTATAGGACATGCTTTATAAAAAAGAAACCTTATTACTTGGCGAATAATTTAAGATAAAAAAATATGAGTTATAGCTATTTCAAGTTTCTGGTATTGAGTACAATATTACGAACACCCTGTAGAAGGTTAACAGATTTTTATAGGGGCATGAAGTTACTGTAACTATGCATTAATAATCTACAAAAGATTTGCTTTGTAAGGTCTTAAATAAATTGGGTATGCTTTCTTTTATAGACACGTGCAGACAGAGATTTTTTCACAAAATGTTGAATATTTCAAAAACGGTAAAATTTTGGTATAGGTAATGCTTAACAAAAAGTATGTCAAATTTTAAGGGTAATTCAAAAATGTAATAAAATATGGGGTGTTCCATTTAAATTTACCAAGTTGTACCTTGTACTTTGTTTTTGCAACACCCTGTATAAACAAAAATATTTTTAGGTTATGCACCTTCGACCACCAAACAACTTTATATATAAACATTTTCTTCTAGCTACACCCTGTAAGGAGATATCGTCCGATATCGCACTAATTGGACACCCTGTATATATTTATATATACAGGGTGTATCAGGTATGAATAAAAAAATTTTATAACACGATGTCCCATTCTTTGTTTTTCTTAAGATATATATATATAAGTTATCATAAAAAGACTTTATACTAAGTAATATATTCTTTATTCGTGTCCTTAATCGATTTCGATTTTAAAAATCATCTTCAGAAGGAGGCAACTCAATTAACCGAAAGTGAAACATTAATAAACAATTATAAACACTATTAAAACAAAATCAGAAATTACCCACGTTACAACATACATAACCTAATATAACGTCGTGTCGATATAAAATTAATGACATAATGATGAACATATGAAGATATGATTCGATAAAGTTAAGAGTTCACAAATTTGAGTACTACTGGATATTGAATTATAGTAAGCAGGCTTTACTTTGCAATTTGTAATTTGTTTCTAGATTTGTAATTTTGTTGTTTTTAATACAATAAGCAAGTTTATTTATTAAAACCTAAATTTCTGTACATTTTCACATTAAAGAAGTGATAAATTTATTCTTCTTCTATATATATAAGCAAAGCCTGCTTAGTATAATTCTTTATACAGCAGTACTTAAACTTTCAAACCCTTAACTTTATCGTATCATATCATGTTCTGTCATAAGAATTTTCAAATCAAATCAATTTTTTTCTGCTCATACCTGATACACCCTGTATACATATCTATATATATATAGACTTTCTTAATTATCTAATTCTCGCATATTAGTGTACTGGAAATAAGCTGATGTAACTAGCATTCTTTTCCAAGACATTAACCACCCTCTTTGTGAGGGGGTAGAAAATCACAACCTAAACTAATGTTTTATCAAATGAAGATTGAACGTTTTCTGGATATCGTCCAGTCAAGTCCGTAAATTCCCGTTGGATTTTTAACGTACAAATGCCAAAAGGGGGTGGTGAATTTCTAGTTGGGGGTTGGTTTCGTAAGCCCCAGGACATCGCGTGCATGTGTCACGTAAGGCTTCCGTACGGGGAAAGGAAGGTCTGGAGCGAGCAGATAAGGCCTTCAAAAGGGAGTTTAATTTTTATCTCTCACCGAGTAAACCCCCCTTTTCTCACCCCTCGCCCCTTATTTCGGCGTTTCGATGAAAATAATTTATTTGAAAACTTTATTTTTTTTAGTTGGAGTTAAAATTCCTTTGGGACTATTTCTATTCGAGCATCATTCGAGTACACATGTAATAGTAACAGAAGGGATCGTGTTTTCCACCCCCTCGACTCCGAGGGCGGCGTTTTGATAAATTGCTCCCCATCAATTACGCGGTATCTATCATCCGCAGGGTTGGGCGCCCGAAAAACGCAACAATGACCCACGTTATGCGTTAGACCATGTGCGTTATCTTCGCTACCCCGAACATTTGGGTGGTGCATTTCGAAACCCTCCAGAGATTTCGAATAAGATACCATCTGCGTTAACGGAATCACAATTCGCTTTTATTTAACACTTAAACGCGTTGAAACAAAAAACACCACCGTATAAATATTTTAATTAAAGCTTCGGATCAAAGTTCAAAAAAAATGTTAAGAGGGGTTCATCCCCGAGTAAACACAAATGTATTTTTAATGTTAACCATGTATGATGGTGAATATGGGAGGAGGAATTTTGCTCGGGGTTGGTCCCAAAGGAGTCGTACGCGATATATGCGATGTAAGCAATGTAGACGATGTAAGCGAGGTACGAGATGTACGGGTTGTAAGGGATGTGTAGGGTCAACTACTCCCTTGGGATAACGAGGTCAAATCGAAATAAAAAGACCCTTTCTAACAACGAATCAGAAATAGAAAATTTCTGAAGATGATTTTTTTTTTTTTAGATTTTTTTAGATTGTGAATATGAAAAAGAAGAAGTTGAAGGTAGAAGTAGTAGGTACCAGAAAACGAGCACCATGCATCAAAAATCTAATTACCGAATGGGCGGATCGAACCACGAACCGATTACCGAGCCGCTCTTGGCCAGGAAGGCTGTTATTATGTAGTGGCAGCCCTGCGAGCGCCCATACGACGCCCGGCTACCGTTACAGGTTCGTACAAGAGGAGCCTTCGGGCAAGTTCAAACCCACCTCTAACCTTTTTTTATAATGAAAGGAACATGTTTTGAATTTTAAAATATATTAATTTCAAATAATACGTAACTATTAAATATTTACTTAAAAATATAGAGAAAAAATTAGCTAAAATTTGAGTTGGAAATTAAATGAAAAGTTTTAGTGGCATCTATGAGGTAAAAGATGAACTAATTTTGATTGAGTTAAATCCTTACAGATTTCTGTAATTAGACGGGCATTAAATCAATTTAATTTAAAGTAATTAAAGTAATCAATTAGCAGAGAAATAAGTCTTTTGAGTAATATTCTAAAATTGGTCACATAGATCATAGCCCAAAAAATAACAACACAAACCGGCATAAGTGAAAAACAGCAAAGGTTCCGACCAATTCAATAAACTGCAGATCGATGGTGAGTCGATCTATTAGGCCCCATACACCTGCATACCAAGGTCTATAGAACATAAGGTTACCCAATACCGATTCTCCTCCTCTGAGAGGCAAGGTGGGTCAGTGACGTAGCTGGTTCTATGAACAACACAACGCCCTTGTTTATAGATATATCTATAGACAAGGACAACACGATGCGAGGTTTAAATATTTTATATAGACTGTACCACAATATAGGCACGTTGGCACGTATCTATCTTTTATTCTGACTGTATCGAACCAGTGACGTCAATTTGCGGGGTAATAATCGATACTACAGAGGCATAGGGAATGAGGTAACCTTATGTTCTATAAACCTTGGGAATGAGGTAACCTTATGTTCTATAAACCTTGCCTGCATACATATTGGGCAACCTGATGTTGCGCAACAAAGTGTTGTACAAACATGGTTAGCCATACACTGTGCGCTATTTTATGCAAACCAAAGAAATTGTATAACTAGAAGCACATATAAACACCAAGACTTGAAGCCAGCGTTCGATGTGTTTTGTTTACGTTTTCACTCAGTGCAAAATGGNACCTTGAAAATATAGAAGGATAGTTGGTTTTACGACCAGATTCATATTCTGATAGTTCTAACTATCACATAGGGTGAGTTAAACAGTAATTGACCAATTTACCAATTAAATGATGAAAACAAGGTCCCTTTATCCTCTAGTCAAAAAATTTTGTTACGTGCATAATTTGGATTTGAGGCAATGGAACAATGTTCTCTTTACCGATGAATCCCCAGGTTCTGCTTACATTCTCGAGATGGGCGGAAAAGAGTGTGTAGAAGACATAGAAAAAGGTTTGCGGAATGCACATTCAGCCCCCGTCTGAGCTATGGAGGTGGTTCAGTAATGGTGTGGGCAGGAATAAGCCGAGAAGTCTGCACTGATTTGGTCATCATCGATGGATCATTAACTGCCCACCAATAATATCGACGAAATATTGGTTAATTACGTGCAACCCTTTAGTGAGTTTATAGGCGAAGATTTTATCCTAATGCAGGATAATGCACTGCCTCATACAGCCCTGTGTGTTACACAATACCTCAATAAAGTGGGTATTAATAAAATGAACTGGCCAGTATGTTCGCCTGATCTAAATCCCATCGAGCATGTGTGGGATATGCTTGGTAGGCGGGTGAGAGACCGCGAAGTAGCTCCAGCGTCTGCACATGAACTGCGAATAGTTAGAACAATGGCAAAACATTACACAGCAGTCCATTTGTAATGTTATCGACAGCATGAATCGACGTATGGAAGCTGTGATAAGAGTTAGAGGTCGTAACACCAAATATTAAGATAAATGTCTTGTAAAAAAGTGGTACATACAAAGAAATTGTATAACTAGAAGCACATACTTATAAACACCAAGAGTTGAAGCCAGCGTTCGATGTGTTTTGTTTACGTTTTCACTCAGTCCAGAACGGGACGCGCTCAGATCGGACCGTCCGGCCGACGATCACCGAGTATTTCCGAACAGGCCAATCTTTTTATGGTTCCTTTGAAAATAAATTTTTGTACTCATAGCATCTAGATACCTACTTCCGGCACAGAGAGGACGTGCGGGAAACGCGTTTTCCCGCACAAATGCTTTTTGTTACCGCAATTAACAGGAATATTTAATGACCAAATGTGCATGTTTATAAGAAAAGGTTAATAAGAACGTTTTATACATTCGCGTGCAGATAACACAGTTTTAAAATATTTAAAAAAATCTATAAAAATCAATTTGGAATCAATATTGACGTTTTGAACTTCGGTTGATTTTTTCCTGTCAAAAACCCCACATGCAACTCATATCGTCACACAGGGACGTTTTATTCGTTCCAAAAAATATTGTACAATACTCATGCGGAAAGGATTTTTCCAGCATTCGCACGCAAATGCAGAACTCACTCCCTTCAGTCGTTCGTTCTGCAAACTAGCGTGCTCATGTGAAAAGCGAGCCTTTCCGCATTTGTATCGTAAATAACTATTACCTGATTAATGGTTATCCATGTTTACCGAACCCTAATAAATGAATAATTCTCTCGCATTTGTGTTTTGGCTTTGGCGAAGTTAACATTTTAGTAGTTCCGTAGTTTACAGATTACAAGACTCACCTTTTTACATAGAAAAATGGACTCAAAATATACAGGGTGATTCACATAAGAACCGACACAGAGCAGGGACATGTAGAGGACAATAAATTAAGATGATTTAACGTAACTTATCTCTATAGTAAGTTGTACATCTGAGGAGTTATAGGTCTTCAAAGTTGGTTCTTAAATGTTTAAAAAGTTCAATATCTTCGTAATACATTAAGCTAGAAAAACCAAATTTGGTCTACGTTATGAGTGTACCAAGGGTATTAATTGGTAGCAAATTGAATTCAATTGAGACATTTCATAGGGTTGATTAAGGGTTATGGTACCCTAAATTTTGACAGATTTTTTTAACCTTTTGGCGGATTTAATATATTACTACTTAATTTCATGTGGAATTTAATTCTAAAACTTTTCTTACTCGTATTATTTTTTAAAAAACTTTGTCGTTTTCATAAAAAACTTAAATAACTAAAGACACGTATTTCGTAATGTTACTTAAAATAAGAGAAAATTTTGTAGTCGGCTATGAAATTGTACGTCAAACTTGATAAATAGGTCAAAATAGGTCATAAAGTTATTTGATGACAAGGTTTTCTCCATCTTTTCTCCATCACCTTTCATTCTTTAGTTATGATCGATTTTGACACCAAAAGTACCCAATTTTGACATTTTGGAGATTTTCTCTTTATCACCTGAAAATCATTACATCTAAACTAAATTTGTTTATGGATGATGTCTTCTTAGTTGACAATAAACAACTTATTCCTAAAAAAATTTTCTCCATCAATCCTTAAGTTACGATCAATTTTAATACCAAAAGTACTCAATTTTGATATTTCGGTGATTTTCTGTTTATCATTAGAAAATCATTATAACTAAACCAAATCTGTTTATGAGTAATGTCCTTGTAGTTCATAATAAACAATTTATTTCAAATAAACTTTTCTCCATCACCTTTAATTTTTAAGTTATGATCTATTTTAATACCAAAAGTACTCAATTTTAACATTTTGGTGATTTTTTCTTTATCACTAGAAAATATTTATGCCTAAACTAAATTTGTTAATGGATTAATTTTTAATTTTATTTGGACAGATTATAAAAAATCTGTCCAAATTTAGGGGACCATCACCCTTAATCAACCCTTTGAATTACCTCAATTGGTCTCAATTTGCTACCAATTAATACCTTCGGTACACTCATAACGTATACCAAATTTGGTTTTTTTACCTTAATGTATTACGAAGATATTCAATGTTTTAAAAATTTAAGACCCAACTTTGAAGGCCTATAACTCTTCAGGGGTACAACTTAGTATATAGATAAGTTGCGTTAAATCATCTTAATTTATTGTCCTCTACATGTCCCTGCTCTGTGTCGGTTCTTATGTGAATCACCCTGTATTTTTCAATAAATCGTCTTTAAATTTGAGGTGCGCCTTATAGTCCGAAAAATACAGTATATTTTTCTGAAAAAAGATTTTATTCAAAATGATTTCAGTTTTCCTAAAGATAGAAAAAAAAAATATTTAACTATAAATTGTCACAAAACTATTTAAGGAATTTTTTAGTGCAGTTAGGCGACGTTGTGGGTATTGTAACAATTATAGTGCACTACAATTTGAACAAAAATACAAAAAACTATTAGTACATACCGGCAGTAAAGGGGCAGAATTTGGAAATGCAATTGCATGAGATTATACTAATATTTTAAATTGTTCATCAATACTCAAAAATAAAAATGATGAAATTGAAACACTGGAGATTATAGATGTTGCGAACTTAGACAACATGCATTTAACTATCTAACTACTATTTTCTAAAAACTAATATTACTTGTCAATTTTGATTAAATATAGTAGAAGGAACTAGTAATATTTCCATGCTACAGATACAAAAGACATTTATGACTAAAACTTCTGAGTTTGTAGTCAAACTTTAAGTAATTCCATTTTATTAAGTTTACCTCAAAACATTTATGGTCTTTTTGAAGATCATGCGTATGATGATGTATGTTAATGATGGGCATGAAATATAATGTATAAAGTTAATAATAACAAAATTTATTAACGTAAAGTTATTTAATGAAACCAAGTTAATAAATCAAGAACCTAGGCTTTGACATATGTTAAGCAAACAAATATTATTTTCATATCAATGGGAGTTATTTTAAAACTTATATTTATGAGTTAAGTTTTAAGTTTTTTTGTTATGTAATAAAAATTTGTAAACAAAATACCAATGTTATTTGCAAATACAATATTTTTACTGCAGTATTTACCATGAAGGTACTGTAAAATTCTAATTATATCATCTTTAATTTACTTGTAAGAAATAAACTGTTCACAATTTATAGGGTTACAATTATAAATTAATTAATTACAAAAGAACTCAAAGTTTACAGTCCTTAATAAGCATTTCAACCATGCTCAATAAAAAAAAAATAGTGATAATATACATTTCTTCATGTACGCCACTGTGTAAGTCTGATTTTACCGATACTATACCCGCCACCAAAGCCAATACCAAAACAAACACTCGAATGTTGGCTTCAATCTTGTATATGGGCGGAGATAGGCAATGCTGCTTCTAGTTATACAATTTCTTTGGGTACATACTGTTATGATTTAGGTTAGAATTGAATTATTTTGCATTAATAAATTTTCTTATTTCCTGTCTTTTTAATTTTTTCTCGTTTGCTTTTCTTACCTTTTTTCTTTTCATTGGTTGTCTCACAAACTGATGCTATTATTAAAAAGTAACATATCTTAAGTAAATTGTTAGTGACAAATTCAATTCGCTCTTAAAAATGAAAGAATGCACTTAGAGACATCAACCAAAAAACAAAATGTAGGGAACGAATACCTAACAAAAATTATATTTTGAAACAATTTGTACACTAAATTATTCCACAGGTGTTTTAAAATTA
>NW_019281773.1:11553-21667 GCF_000648695.1 Onthophagus taurus | reverse complement strand
ATGTGCATACTGGCGAAACCGCAGGTCGACCACGTCTTGGTGCTCGCAACTTAATTGCTAAATTAAATTTTAAATGCATAAAAATTTTTACTGAAACATTTTCGGCTATTCAAATGGTATATATGTTTTACGGTTTTAGAGCTTTCAAAATTATTAATGTACGAATTTTATTATGATTTCGTAAAACCAAATTACGGTGAATGTATTAGGTTATGTTACATGGATACTACTACATGGATTACATGGTACTAATTGATTCGGATGATGTTTATAGAGATGTGAAATTGAATTTAGATAAATATTGACACATCGAACTACAATCCTGATAATCAGTTTGACATACTGTTACATAATAAAGCTGTTTTAGGTAAAATGAAAGATGAGAATTGTGGAAACATAATGGTTGAATTTATCGGTTTGAGGTCAAAAGTGTATGCTAATAGGGTCGCTGATGGGCGGATTACCAAAAAATCCAAAGGTGTAAAGAAAGCCGTAGTTAAACGTAAAATTTCATTTGAGAATTATCTAGATTTTCAAAATAAATAAATCACCCTATAATCATTAGTTCATTATTTGATGTAGAATTTCCAATGGGTGCAGAATAAAAATGGCAAAGCCTATTGCCGTTTTTGTAACAAAGCACTGGCTGGTGGAAAATACTACTTAGAACGAATAATAATTCGGTACTACACAAACAAAATGCCGCTAAAATTCATCAATCAATGCAATCAAATTGGTAAAGTGTTCACGTAATAAGGCTACCAATGTAATGAATAGGAAAGTTGGCCCTTTCGTTCAATGTAGTTTAGCTTCTATTTTAAAAGCTACCGTTTTTCCTGTTACACATATTAGACGAAACAATGGATATAACCACCTCCAAATGTTTAGTAATCCTTACCCGAAATTATTGTAAAAAAAGAGAACAAACCACAGATGCTCATTTTAGTCTCGTAGAAATAAATTAAACAACTGCTAATGCTACGTTTAACATAGTTATTAATGCTTTAAGCAAATTGTCAAGTTAAACGATTCATTTTCTGATAAGAACTGAACTTTATTTCAAAACGCCACTATATTTATATAAAAAGATAGGCAACCAAATATACATCTAAATATTAACTTATTAATATCCTTGTTTATAGATATACATAGTTATTCAACCGATGTTAGTTTGTGCACATGATACCCAGATGGCAGGGTAATTTATGTGTCGCCATTCATAAAAATTTAAATTTTACTATACGCGTCCTTACGTATTACTACGAAAAACGTAAAATAAGTTGCATATATTTTAGTATTTCTTGCATAGAAAAAAATCGATAAAGTGTCCTTCGAGAATAATACCGAATTGTTGGAGACTATTCGTCGGTAGGTACCGATTTGTAGACGCCAAATTTTTTTAAGTAGGTGTATGAACAGGTTTTATGAGAGGAAACCAACTGCGTTGAATCTTTTTAAGAAGTTTGTTTTAAAGATTATATTTTATATACCGAGTCATTCAAATTGCGACTACCTAATAACTCATAAAACATCAATTTTATCAAAAAAGTTTCAGATAAAACTTTCATCGTATAAAGGCGGAAAGTATTCTGAACGATTTTTATTGCATATTAGAAGCGCCATCAATATTTTTCAATTGTTAAGTATGCTTTTCAAAGGCTACATATTTTTTGATAAGCATGGTTTTTCGAAGGAAGGGCCAATTGTAAAGTTACCTATAATCCCACAAAATATATTAACTGCCCAACGTCGTTAGTAATTCATTTCACGTAACCAATAAGAATTTTCTAGTAACCAATAAAGCATACTTGTATCTAATAACAAAATGAAAATGGCTTTTGGATATCATTCTCCTAAAGCTCTTGATGCAAAGACGTCTGTCAAGTTGGCACTACATCCTGCGATTTGAATAAAAAAAACTATTGCATTAATTGTCGTTTAATTAGTTGTAATTTGTCGTAAAGTTTACAAATTTGTCGCTTCCTTTTTTATAAACAATACTTGAAATATTGCATTTTTGAGGTAGTGCTAACTTGACAGTGGGAATCTATGGTAAAGAGTGGAGATAATTCATTGTCGCTTAATTAGTTGTAATTTGTCGAAAACTTTACAAATTTGTCGCATCCTTTTTTATAAACAATATTAGCTGTACCCCGCGCGCGTTGCTACGCCACCAACTAAAATAAATTTGAAGGAAAGAAATGCAATATTTCAAATGTTGTTTATAAAAAAGGATGCGACAAATTTGTAAACTTTACGACAAATTACAACAAATTAAGCGACAATTTATGACGTCATTAGTTTTTTGTTGTCTCCACTCTTTACCATAGATTCCCACTGTCAAGTTAGCACTACCTCAAAAATGCAATACCTCAAAAATTATTCATAAAAATTACAACAAATTAAGCGATAATATAATTAATGCATAGTTTCTTTATTCAAATCGCAAGATGTAGTGCTAACTTGACAGACGTGATGCAAAGAGCGTACGGGTGAAATTTATGGCAATGTAAAAATCTAAGTACACCGCATGGGGTACAGCAGAGTCATAAGAAATTACGCGAGAAGAAATATATGGATTATTACAAACAGCAGCTTAAACATTGAATTTCTTGTAGCGCCTTTTTCTCTATTGAAGATCTTACACAAGATAGGATGTTTCTGTCTAGAAATCTTTGTTCGAATAAATTTTGGGCATAATTAATATCCCTGCTCCATAAACAAAAGTCATTTTAGTTTTTTCAGCAATCGTGTCCCTTTCCATGCATAATTAAAATAAGCAATAAAGTTACTATTTTACAACATAAGTAATTTGTCATTTGCAATTATAAGTAGTTAGCAGGATTTGTCATGTTTTTTGTTATTATATATTTATGATTTTCATTATGTTCAGTTAAGTCACCTTTAAAAAGTTCATTAATATACAGGTGTTTCTAAATTAATGCGAAAGATTTCAAGGAGTGATTTTTCAGCAAAAATTAAGGAGAGTCTTTCATATAAGTTTTTGTTCAAAACCTCTTCCCCACCGAGTTACAGTACTCTAAAGTTAGGAGAAAAAATTGTTTTTATTTAATAAATCCACTATGGAGGAATTTAGAAGATTGAAATTTGGCAGATAACTGTTGTTAATAAAATGACATTTTTTGACGATTTTTATAACGCGAAAATGTTATTACAAGAGGCTGAAAAAATCAACCCCATAATAATTTGCATTAGAACTTTTTAATACGTCTACATTTTTCTATTTAAAAACTTTTTAAACTTTTTAAAAATTAAATAGTGGGGTTCAATACGGAACTTTTTTGTCTCTTGACATTTTCTCCTAAAATTGTTAGTTTGATCACAAAAAAATAAAAATAATATACAGGCTCAAGTGAATTAATTCAGAGATTGGTTATTATTAGTCAAAGAAATGAAGTTATGCCAAATTAACAATTTGTTAGTTGTAAAATGTCAAGAAATAAGAAAGTTGCAGATTTTTCCCTTAATTATTATTAAAGCTATAACTTGGTTTTGAGCAAAAAGTTATATGAAAAACACCCCGTAATTTTTGCCGAAAAATCATCCCTTGAAATCTTTCACATCAATTTAGAAACACTCGTTAATAAAATCAGAAATACATACTTCGTTTTTAATGATTTAATTGATTCTAATTAATATTTCTTAATTTTCGTATTTGTATTTTAACCAAAAAATTCTCATCGACGAAATAATAAAGAACGAATTTGTATACGTGAAATCGTTTATCCAAACTCGAGTAGTTGCAAAAAAACATTGTTTATACTACCTACTCGTTTGATATGTTTAGGAACGCTCGGCGCTACCACGTCTGGAATTAAGTCTGCAATAGGACGAACAAAAATCAAAACTCACCATTTAATTAGCAAGGCAATTTTTGATTCTCTGTTATAAAAAAGGACAGATATTTTTTAAAATATTTTTTAATATTTTTATATGTTAAACAATTTCGTGTTCAATCACATAAATTCAATTAATCTTTTATTCTGAGTATGCAACTTCTACTACAAGTTGGATTTCCAATTTTATTCAATTCATTCATAAATGATGTTTTTCTCGTTTGCCGTTAGAGGCAGCACGAGCTAGAGCAACCCAACTCGACCGGTTGGATAACTATGTACATCTATAAACAAGGTTAATATGACATCCCCCTTATTATTATTATTTTTTTTTTAATTTATTTAAACTTAATTTTCTTATTCTAATCACAATTTAATTAAAAAAAAATGCTTAAAGTAAAGTAAATAACTTAAAGATAACATGAGAAAACAAAAACTTAAAATTAAATTTAATTTTATGAGGAAGATAATAAACTATACTCTGTTTTTAAACCAGGAGGAGTAAACGCGAAAGTCAAATTTACATTAGGAAAAATCACCAGAAAATATCACTAGATATTTTGGCGGTAAATTTAAATTAATAATTATTATTATTTATGTATTTACTTATTATTNTAAATTGGCGGAAAAGCTATACGCGACGACATGCTCCGCTTAATTCTGAAGTGAAAATATTAATGCAAAAATGTTGTACCATGCTTCATCCTAGTTCACGAGGTTTTCAAAGGTCGGTCAATTAGGTCATAAATAATCATTAATATTGAAAATCTGTTGATGGAAACGGCTTCCAGTATAAAAAGATCTTTAAAATGATTTTTGATCACTTTATTTTATTTAGGTTAAAAAGTTTGTTTTTAACATTTCTTAATTAACATACATTCACGAAAAACACTTGACAACATAGTAGAATTTCGTTTAGAATTTCGTCATTTAGAAGTCATTTAAAATTAAAAAATAAATAATTCACAATGAATTTCACATTCAATGAATTTGTTGACATGTGCATAGAAAGTGTATGTATCTGACAGTCTATCTAACAGGGCAGCATCAGAATATCGATTACGTTTTCCGAACCGCAGACATCCCAGTGGAAATGCATTTCGGAGACTCAACCAACGTGCACGCTAAACCAATTTTTTTTATTTCTAGAAATCAGAATGCTGGTCGACCAAGACAAAGACGGACGATTAGAGGAACAAATTCTCAATAGTACACGGGAGTTAGGATCAACATTAAATGTTTCTAGTAATAAGACTTCTTCATTCCGCTGCAAAATTGTTGCAATCTTTAAATAGAATTGAAGATGATGATTTTATTAAGTATATTCTCTGGATTGGTGAAACTACGTTTACCAGAGTGTTTTTAACACACATAATATTCACGATTGCATTGGGCGGATGAAAATCCTCATACCTTTCGGCAATAGAGTAACCAAAGAAAATTTTCTGTGAATCTATGGTTGGGTATTGTTGATCTTAGGTAGATGGACCAATTTATTTACATAATCGTCTTAACGCACATGAATATCTCCAAGTATATTGAAAAGTCACGCCCTGAATAGAAAAAATCCACAATGAATGGTTGCTGGAGGAAAATGCGGCCAAATGTTATCAAATCAGAGAAGATTGTAAGATTAAACTAAAACTAGAACTAACACTAGCACTATCACAAGAACTAACACTAGACCTAGAACTAAAATCTTTCGGGTTAAGCCGTGCGTTTTTTGAAAAAATATTTGACGTTTCGGATGCCATGTTGCAACCTTCTTCAGAAACAAGTTTGAAGTCGATGTTATAGTTAAATAAGTTCGATGTTATAGATCGTTTGTTTGCTTGCTCTGTATGCTGCTTGTTCATCTTCTTTTTTGTATTATCTTTGTGTATAATTTGTAACTGGTAGATGATAGGCATATAGCCCTGTAATTTTCACAGTTCGAGTAGCTTCCTTTATTATGTATTGGTAAGATGGTATTATCTTTCTAATCTTTCGGGATTGTTTCCAACACCCATGCGGTTTTATACCTATACTTAGAAGCCACTGCTACCCTTTCATTCCCAAATATTTTATTATTATATTTATATTATTATTTTTATTATTAATCATACCAACTTTATTTATAAGAACTAAGAAGACTTATAGATACGTCAATATCGAAGTAGATACGAAAATATGAAAATTTGATGAATTTGTTGCGTTTTCAAGCAATCAAAGGAAACCCTTAGGAATCGCAGTAATCTACAAAAAAATTTTTAGTACAAAAGTTGTAGCAAATTTTGTTATTATCAATATTGCTCTCTTGAGTTTTTGTTCTTAAATGCATCAATATCGAGATAGATACGAAAATATGAAAATTTGATGAATCTGTAGCTCTTTCAAGTTATTATAGGTAACACTTGGGAATCGGAGTTCGTTATAAGAAAACTTTTATAACAAAAATTGTTGCAAATTTTATTGTTAACAATATCGCTCTGTTGCATGTTTGCTCTTAAATATCTTCCTCGATATAGACGCATATATCGAGGAAGATACGAAAATATGAAAATTTGATGAATTTGTTGCTTTTTCAAGTGATTAAAGGTAACCCTTAGGAATCGCAGCATGTTACAAAAAAACTTTTAGCACAAAAGTTGTAGCAAATTTTATTGTTAACAGTATTGCTCTCTTGTATTTTTGCTCGTAGATACGTCAATATCTGGGTAGATACGAAAATATGAAAATTTGTTGCTTTTACAAGTGATTAAAGGTAACCCTTAAGAGTCGCAGCATGTTACAAAAAAACTTTTAGTACAAAAGTTGTAGCAAATTTTATTGTTAACAGTATTGCTCTCTTGCATTTTTGCTCTTAAATGCGTCAATATCGAGGTAGATACGAAAATATGAAAATTTGATGAATTTGTTGCTTTTTCAAGTGATTAAAGGTAACCCTTAGGAATCGCAGCATGTTACAAAAAAACTTTTACCACAAAAGTTGTAGCAAATTTTATTGTTAACAATATTGTGCTCTTACATTTTTGCTCTTAAATGCGCCAATATCGAGATAGATACGAAAATATGAAAATTTTATGAATTTGTTGCTCTTTCAAGATATTAAAGGTAATACTAGGGAATTGAAGCTGGCTATAAAAAAACTTTTATAACAAAAATTGTTACAAATGTTATTGTTAACAATATTGCTCTCTTGTGCTTTTGCTCTTAGATACGTCAATATCGAGGTAGATACGAAAATATGAAAATTTGTTGCTTTTACAAGTGATTAAAGGTAACCCTTAGGAATCGCAGCATGTTACAAAAAAACTTTTACTACAAAAGTTGTAGCAAATTTTATTGTTAACGATATTGCTCTCTTGCATTTTTGCTCTCAGATACGTCAATATCGAGGTAGATACGAAAATATGAAAATTTGATGAATTTGTTGCTTTTTCAAGTGATTAAAGGAAACCCTTAGGAATCGCAGCATGTTACAAAAAAACTTTTTTGTAACAAATTTTATTGTTAACAATATTGCTCTCTCGCACTTTAGCTCTTAAACGCGTCAATATCGAGAAAAGTACGAAAATATGAAAATTTTATAAATTTGTTGCTTTTTTAAGCTATTAAAGGTAATACTCGGGAATCGCTGCGTCTTACAACAAAACTTTTGCAATAAAAGTTGTAACAAATTTTATTGTTAACAATATTGCTCTCTCATTTTTGCTCTTAGATACGTCAATATCGTGACAGATACGAAAATATGAAAATTTTATGAATTTGTTGCTCTTTCAAGTTATTAAAGAACTAATAACAATATACTATAATACTAACAATATTGGTCTCTTGCACTTTAGCTCTTATATGCGTCAATATCGAGAAAAGTACGAAAATATGAAAATTTGATGAATTTGTTGCTTTTTTAAGTTATTAAAGGTAACAATTGGGAATCACAGCGTCTTACAAAAAAACTTTTATAATAAAAGTTGTAGCAAATTTTATTGTTAACAATATTGCTCTCTTGCACTTTTGCTCTTAGATGCGTCAATATCTATTTTGAACCGCTTTCAAATTAGGCATGGGGTTTACTTATGACAAGTACAGTATATACCAACAATATGGAAATGTCGCTCGAGCAACGTTGCCGTATCGTTTGTATATAATTATTAATTTTATGCAATAGAAGTAGGGTATTCCCATAAAGTACAATTTTTGTTGCAATTATGTTGATTTTAAGTACGATGTGTTTCATTAGTTTGTTAAAATTTTGAAAATCGGTATATTAAGTTAATAAATCGGTAGGGTTGGCAACGCTGGCACAAACGTTTCTTTGTATCATGAATTAATTTTATTGATTAAATCAAATCATATCTGTTTTGGTGAAAATAATTTTTTTCTTAACGTCTCCGTTTCGTTAACACGTTTTGCCATTTCTAGGAAACATGATGCAACACGTTTCAAACGTCACCATAACTCAGCGATTCCCAAACTGTTTTCTTTCCATTTCTTCACGAATGGTTTATAAAATGATTTATTAGAATATAATCATAAAATTTCTTTCTAAAAAATCATTTTCTTCAATAATCCCAACAAATTTTTGATTATATTCTTAATCTAAAAATGATTTTTTTGAATTAGTTTTAGAACCACTGAAGTTTAAACCAAACTCAGTTGNAACTTAAATACGACTAACTTTATTTTGTTTACATAAAAATCCAGTTCATCTACTTTATTAAAACATAATGTTATTGACATAGAGTTGTTTACAAACTGATCTATATTTGATTAATCATACCAGTTAAAGGAACATATTTGAAAACTCTATCATGTAAGATTAAACAGTAGAGCGAAGTAGCATCTCTTCACTCGTTTCAAATTCAATGCGAATATCAACGGTTCTGTTAACTATTTAAACACACTCCTCTGAATGGTTAAACAACTCTTTATTATCCAACGGTTACACTTAATCCAACGGTTTTTTTAAACTACTCTACTCTAAACCTTATGACTACATATGTGCCAGTTTTTAAATATACACACCACAAGAACCTCCCCACGCCATCTATCGTACAAAAGCCGCACCACACATAAAAGAACGCTAACACTCGGCCACCCTGATGTTAATCGCGCACCCGCGCGATGTTATACTTCATAATCACTTAAATATGTGGGTTTTCTTCGTATTCGTCGAGTTGTAGATTCCTCTCCGATTTCTATCTTTGAAGCACTGCGACAAGGCGGATCGTCTTGCTCCTTCTCACTCTCATCTGAGGGTGATTCTTCCTCGGTTTCATCATCCGACTCCTCATGATTTTGGTATATTTTTAATTGCGATACATGGGCAGTTGTGGCAAACTTTCGCTGGTCTTCTACGTCCAAAGTTGCCACTCGATATGTGTCGCTTGGCAGTACGGCGATCACTTCTAACGGCCCTCGGTACTTATCTTGTAGCTTTGTCGGTTCGCCATCTCCCGGCTTCGCGACACGCTTCATAAATACTATGTCACCAACGTTAAATTTTAAACCTGAATATCTTTTTCGGTCATATCGTTCTTTATATCGAATTTGTTCTTTTTCGATCACATCGCGCACTTCACGTTGTACAGTTTCAGATGGTATCCACTCGTTCTGCGCGTCTTTAGCTACTGTTTTTAATTTAGCGGATCCAAATTTTGGCAAATACCCGTAAAGTACTTCGTACGGCGTCTTACCAGTGGTTTTGTTTACCGCAAGATTTAAATTCTGCTCTATTTGAATTAGATTCGTATCCCATCGGTCCTCTTCTTCTTTTTCAGTCATTAAACACGGAATTAATGTTCGGTTTACTCGTTCCACTTGACCGTTCGCACTTGGCCATTGAGACGAATTTAGCGTTTGTTTAATACCACACTCCGTCATGAATTTCCGAAAATTGTCCGATGTAAAACTTGTTCCCCGGTCACAGATAATTTGATCTGGAATCCCGAATTGATCAATGAACTTTTTCAATACACGAATTGTCGAAACAGTCTTTGTATCACGAACCGCATACAACTTAACAAACTTAGTCAACGCGTCCACGACCACCAGTATGTGTACATTTCCCTTCTTGCTACGAATTAATGGTCCTAGGTGATCAATGTGAATGCGTCCAAACGGACGCTGAGATACAGGTATTGGATGTAGTTCTCCCGGTTTCTTCCCACTTGGAATCTTTGATAACAAACATTCAACACAAGCTCGAATATGACGTTTCACGTATGATCTCATGCCTCCAAACCAATAATACTTTTGAATGCTCGCCATCGTTC
>NW_019281772.1:0-11861 GCF_000648695.1 Onthophagus taurus | reverse complement strand
GATTTTTGAAAAATAAACATAAAGAGTGTTCTTTAGCATCTTTTTGGCTGCAAATGCAACAACTATATCCGAATTTAACAGAAAAAGTGTTAAAATATGTTTTGCCATTTCCAACATCATATCTATGTGAAGTTGCGTTTTCAGCATTAGTCGATATTAAGTCGAAAAAAAGGAACAAGATTTTGGAAGTGGAGGGATTTGGCATCATCTCAACTTAAACAAATTCATCCATCCCACTGATGCTTTCGTTAATGTTATTATTATTACATTTATTTATTATACTTTATTATTATCCATTTTATTTTATTATTATTATTTTGTTTTTGTGTTAAAAAGAACCAATATAATATTCATTTTTTGGTTGATGCTAAAAGAACATTTTTTTTAACGAGGGGTACTGGAAGTTTTGATAATTACAACAGGGGTACATATATGCTGAAGGTTTGGGAAACACTGGTCTAGGAGATATTAAAATGTAAAACATATGAAAACGCATTGGCCTCCCCTCTCTTATTATGACAGATATGAGAAATATCTCAAAACAAAAGCGATGCGGTATTATCCAAGCTATTAAATGATATTGTCAAAGTTATAGCTCATCGTCTAAGTTTCTGAGATAACGGGAACTTTATGTTTCTCAATGGCAGTTACGCCCCCTAGCGGTCGAATTACGAACTTCAAAATAATTTCCAGCTATTTCTCTTGGTCACTTTTCTTATAAGGATTTTTTTCTCAAACCTCTAGGCCTTACCGTTCTAGAGATACAGCCGCTCCGTACGCTTAACGGGACACACTGTATACAGAAAAGGTTTGAACGAATTTTTTTATATATTTTTAAATGAAAATTTTCAAAACGTTCGTTTTTTATTTGTCATAAATTTCGGCTAGTTTGCAAAGTTTAATCCTCCCAACATTTAAAGTCAACGTACATCGCATCCGTAAACTTAAAACCTGAGGCTGTATAAAAATAACTCTCCATAAAGTTTGCCAAAGGGACACATCTGTTGCACCCGAGCAATCTCTACCCATTTGCCAGCAAGTTCTAAAGTGCCTCTCGAACCACTTCGCTGAAATGCTTTAGCTAGCTAAAAGACCCCGCGGAAAATGAGCACTGCAATCGAAAAGAATCAATTTCTACTTTCAACCAATTTCTTTCCAACATCTTTTTTTGACAATTTATTTCTTTTCTAGGTTATTATGCGGATCATTTATCGTTTGCACAAGAAGTACGAGGAAATCATACAGTACGAGTGAAAAACGAATCTCGAGGTTTTCATTTGAACAATTTGTCTTATGCAGGTCCAATAGTTATGGGAGTAGGAGGTAGGTATAAAAAGATAAATTTGCTTTTATTTTTCTTCGCGATAAAAATAATAAATCGATTTTCGTCGTCGACAAAAAGTTATTACGACAGATGCTGAGGTAATTGGGAAAAAGTTAGATGAGAAAAAGAAAAAAAAATTTTGCCCCCAGAGAGATTTGAACTCTCGACCCCTGGTTTACAAGACCAGTGCTCTAACCCCTGAGCTATGGAGGCTACACGATTAACTTTTGCTGCGTGTGGGATTTCAGCTTGTAACATAAATCAATACATTTTTGTTTTCAAAAAAATTTTAATTTTTCAATATCCGAATTAGAAATGAGGACACAAATATTTTCGCGGCATAAGCGAACGATTCTAAGTAAAATCAAAAATATTGAAACACAAATCTAATAAAAGATTATCAAAAATGTTAAAGGAAAATTAATTCTACAAGCTATGTGCTTTAACTGGTCTTTAATTGTTATTTTTAGCTTTTTTCACTTTAACGTAGACACAATTTTCAACGTCTTTTTAAATTGTAACTTAATTTTATTTTAAATTAATTTCATAAGTGTGTTATCTTTCTATACCTATGTAATAGTTCTCAAATATTAACGATTGATATCTCAATCTTTTAATAACACTTAACATAGTCTCTGATAATGACCGAATGCCGAAACAAGTAAGTCTAAAAATAACAATTACAGATCAGTTAAAATACATAATATAATATATTATTTTTTCTTAAATAACAACGAGTATAATGGACATCGATTACAATTCATTTAAATGCCAAAGCCTAAATATTAATGACAACTTTTTTGGTGTAATTAATAGTATATTAAAAAACAAGTTTCGTAAGACACGCTTCAAATGCAAGTTGAATACAAGTTGAAAAACGAGTGGCGAATGAGTGCTTTAAGTCTTATGATACGTGTTTTTTATGCTTGTTTTTGTAGTTCGCGTTTTTATCCTTTTTTTTTTAACAAAAATAAAATAAATTTTGACGATGTGGGGAAATAGGTATGTAGCAGTTGGTAACACCGTAACACTTGAAAATAGAAATTAGAATTGACAATTAGAAACTAATTACCCAATGTCACTAACTTGAACTGGTTCCATAAAATGTTACTAAAATCTCATTACAGCATCGGATGCTGTAAGGAGTCTCATTACAGCACCCGTTTGAGTTCTTTTATAGCTTCTTTTAACTGCCTAACTTTAACTTTTTAACTTCTTCTAACTACCAAATTTCTTTTTGTAGATTATTTTTTAGATTTGCTTACATATGGTCTTAAATAAGTAGTAAAAAATATAAGCTATAAAAATATTCTTAAAAAATACATCAAATTTTTGGGAGCCTTTTGACGCCCATGGCAGTTACAGAGAACGTTACGTGTTACCAATGCGTGTCTCACAAATGTACAGGGTGTCCAAATTTCGATGGGTTTGCAGGGTATATCAGTTATTATGAAAGATAGAAAGCTGAACTACTTTTCTGTCAAACTTACAATGCCGCAAACCAAATTGGAATGAAGATAGCGCGTGCTGTGTAGTCTCTTTGCGCGCTGCTCTCGGGTATTGTTGATTTTAAGTGGAAAAGTGCAGTTTTTTGAAATTGATTTAGACTTTGAGGTGACTAATCAGTGCTGATTTAGCGATGCCAGCATTCGACAAAAAACAAATAACCGAAATTAAGGCGATTTTTAAGCAAAACATTAAAAGGTTGCTTTACCGAAAGCAAGGTATTTTACGAACAAATGTGGCAAGAAGTCAGCATTTTGAGCATATCCTTTCAAGATATCAGCATTTTGATACTACTATAATTATGTACTATTTATGTACTAAATTTGTACTACATTAAAAATTTTTGTGCTAATCATCTAGTACTTTTTTTATATACAGGTGTCACACAAAGAACACTCCAAGCTGTAACTCTGTTATTTACATTCCGATTTTCATGACACAGGTATCAAATGAAATGATTTTATAAATACTATAATTCATGCTACAAATAAATTTTTTCCAACGCCATCTTCAATTTCAAGCGATTATTAACTTTTGTTTTTTAAATCGCTGCGTATATTTTTCTTCACCTCACTGAATAGAGATTCTTTTCCTGAATCCATTGATGTACAATACATCCATTTTAAATGTAATTTTAGCACAGAAAAGACACCTGTATATACAGGTTGTCACATAAGAATGCTGCAAGCTGTAACTCTGTCATTTACCTTCCGATTTTCATGAGCGAGGTATCAAATGAAAAGGTTTGATGAATACTATAATAGCAATAATAAATAGGTATAATTTTGTCCTTTTGTCGTAATAAGTTATAAATAATGTAAATAATACAGGGTCATCCACGACGACCATCCATTAGAACTATACAAGATTCTCTAAAAGATTCAAATAAATCTTTTCCAAGGCCATCTTCAATTTTATGCGATTATAACTTTTGTTTTTCAAATTGCTCTATATATTTTTCTTTACGTCATTGGATAGAGATTGTTTTTCTGAATCCACTGATGTACAATACATCCATTTTGAATATAATTTTAGCAAAGAAAAGACACCTGTCATTTACATGTGTCATTTACCTTCCAATTTTCATGACCTAGCTATNATGGCTAGTAGAATCATAATATAAATATATCACATTAATATAAATATAATTATAAATATATTATCGTACTGCATATGGTATATTACTGCTTATAACCGCGCTTGGTCGTCCTGGATGTTTAGGGTTAGAAATTGATTCTTTTTTGAAATATGCTCTTGTAATTTGTCTCCTAAAGTTTAGAAGAGGTATATTTTCATTTGTGATTGCATAGAGAACATAAAATATGCATTATAAACAGCAACATCCATCGCATTTGTATATAATGGAAAATAGCACTTTTTACCTCTAAATTTTATGCGATATTTCTGTACACTCCAATCTAATTTATCAACATCACCTATGTAGCGGACGATTTATTTGAATATATTTCTTTTCAGATTTCGACCACCTTTTTACTTGATCTAAAGCAGGGTTTCTCAACCTTTTCTTTGCGATGACCCCTTGTAAGAATTTTTGTTATTGCATCGACCCCATTAAAAACAAACACTTTTATATACAAAATAAATTTTTGATAGGTACTAGGTTATTTATTAAATAATCAATAAAATAACATGAAATTAAAATATTGTATTTAATATAAATAAAATAAACAATAATAATTATTATTATTTTAATGGGAACATTGAGCCTGGTGCTTCGATACAATTGTGGAAATATTTGGGTCAACGTTGATAAGAATTATCCTTAGATCGCCACGGTCTGGTACATTTAATCTAGTTCTTGATTTTCGCAGAGGTTGTTTAGGTGGCTGAAACATTTTTTAAATGGAGATATTGTTCTCGAATACGTTGTGAGTTCCAAAACGTTGCGTAACCACGTGTTTTGAATACATTTTTTAATTCAAGATCTGCTGTTAATTCTATTATTTCCGCCTGCAAAGAAAAATCTAATTTCGTGATTTCACATTCAAAGGGATCAGTGATCCATGAAGGTATTTC
This sequence comes from Onthophagus taurus, assembly GCF_000648695.1. Lineage (NCBI taxonomy): Eukaryota > Metazoa > Arthropoda > Insecta > Coleoptera > Scarabaeidae > Onthophagus > Onthophagus taurus. The sequence continues at coordinate 6,994 of NW_019281772.1, read as the reverse complement.
ATGTGTTCTTTTAATTGTTTTAAATAATTCGTGTATAAAAGAATATCTTCAGATGATATTGCATCTTTTTCTAAAATGGAAAATTTTTTCAAATTTTCAAAATAGTGAAAATCTTTTCTGTGCAATGGTGTGCTGTAGAGGTCTATTTTAGTTCGGATTCTAAGGATAATTGTTCTTACTTGAATGAGATTAATATCCTTTCCTTGCAATTTATATTGGACATTATTGCAATGCGAAAACATATCCACCACAAAAAATATATGATGTTTTAACTCCAATATTTGCATTCTTTGAGGTTTGTCGTTTTCAAGTAGAAATTCTACCACTGAATCGAAAATGTCAACAAGCCTTTGTAAACAATTATCCTTGAATAACCAACGTACTTCTGTGTGTAATAACAAATTATTATACATTTCGTCGTTTTTATCGCATAGTTGGGCAAAAGGTCGGTCATATAAAGGTTTAGATTTGATTTTGTTTATAGCTTTTATACAAAGATTCAAAATATCAAGAAGGTTTTCATTTATATTTTTTACAACTAACTGTTGTCTGTGTAACACACAATCCGAATGTCGTTATTAAGTTCTTGTTTCAACAAGGTTAAAAATCTACGGTATTTTCCAACCATTGAAGGTGCTCCATCACTAGCTGCTGCAATTATATTAGAAAGAGGTATTTCAAACTTATCAAAGACATTTTTAACACATGAAAATATATGTTCTCCTGTTGAATATGTTTCCAAATACTCCGCAGTAAGGAATTCCTCAGTAATTGCTTCTTTTTTGTTGCTGTAATAGCGAATATAAATCATTAATATGTTTATTCTTCCGAACGTTGCCGCATCCAATTGAATAGCAAATTAACTTTTTTGCATTTCACTTAATAAAAATGTTTTTATGTCTTCCGCTATTTCACCGACTCGTCGCTGAACACTGCTGTTGCTCAAAGCAATGCTTTTTAAGACTGAATGTGGGTTCATTTTCATCACCGTACTTATTACCTCCTTCATTGCAGGCAATATTAAGTTTTCTGATTATTAATATTAAGCATATAACGCAATATTAAGTTTGCAGGCAATATTAAGATATCCTCTTTTCGCAATTAATTGAGAAATGTTATAAGAGGTTATTAATCCCCCTTCAACATTTTTAGAAGTGGACGGTTTGGAGAATATTTTTGAACGTAAAAGAAATTTTTCATTTAAATTTTTGGAGTTAACTTTGTCTTTACGGTCAGGATGCATTCTTTCAAAGTGTTCTCATTTTCGATGGTTTCATAGCATCGTTTGAAAAAATGTTTTAGCATACCAGGCGGATAGGTAACGTGACATTACCAGGACTAGCACTAAATCCTAAAGATAAATATTCTTCGGAATATTGTCGATATTATTTCATTTCTTGTTTTTAGATGACATTTTCCCTATACATAAAATAATTATTAACAATAACAAAATTATACTTTTTAATATTATGTTTTATGTGAATTTTCCAAAGTTGTAATTGACTGATTACTAATTGTTAAAAAAACAGTTTTGGAACGGTTTCCTTGGTATATTGGGACTAGCCTATAAACAACAAATTTCACACTTACCAATTTAAATCTAATAATTACTATGCCTTGTAGACTCATTGTTGTCGGTACTTCTTGTCTTCAATTTCTTGTTCTTCAGATTTATCTTGATACTCGTCCACGATACACGAAAGCAAAAGCCGGTGATGGAAAAACATAGCCCATTGTTTGAATCCGAATCTTATAGGTTTACCCCGGAGTGTACCAATAACAGGGCGAATTTTGAACAATCTGTCTGCTTTATCAGATTGAGATATCATGGAATTATTATTGAAATGCAGATACTTTTTTATTTCTATAAATCTGTATTTCGTCATACAATTTCTTACACATTCTACGTTGATATTTTCCTCTCCACACCAGTACATTTGGTCTTGGGGTAAAGAATGATGTCCAAATAATAAAAATATTCCAACAAATTTTCAGAGACAATCAGTAGACAAATTAAAATTGTGGCAATTTTTCTGTTCTGCAAATATTTTACTCTAAGTAACAATATACTCAACAAAGATTCATCAAATATTAGTTCAAAGATTTCAACTGGAGTTTTCTTTTTCAAATTCACTTTGATGTCGCTTATCATTGAAGCTACATTCGAAAAAGTGCTTGAACCACTTGAAAAATTTGGACTAATTTTCTTCCAAAGTGATGAAAAAGTAACCTTTCTTTTCTTCTTGGTTGGTTCCTGTGCAGTTTCTGACTCAGTTTCACCACAAACATCTTGCGGCAGAGTATCCTGTAGTACATCTTTATCCAGCTCCTCGCAATCTGATACTGTATCTACCTTTTCTGGTGTTAATTTCACCACGTTAACGACATCCTCTTCCAAATCTTTGAAGAACTCATCATCAAGTATATTTTGTAAGTCAGCAAGCGTTAAAAATTTTGTTGTTGTCATATTGCTACAAAAACTGTAGCCAAAATATTTATTGCAATTATAAAGACAGTACATGCCAAGGTCCGCAATTGGGGACCGACATAAAAATCTATTTTCCCTTGTTGTACTGTAACATATTAACTCATCTTAGGCATAAAATCTATCTATGATTGTCAATTTTCAAATTATGAGAGTAAGTTTAAGAGTATATTTGTAAAAATCGTGTAAATACTTTCGTTTTACTNACACGAAAGCAAAAGCCGGTGATGGAAAAACATAGCCCATTGTTTGAATCCGAATCTTATAGGTTTACCCCGGAGTGTACCAATAACAGGGCGAATTTTGAACAATCTGTCTGCTTTATCTGATTGAGATATCATGGAATTATTATTGAAATGCAGTTACTTTTTTATTTCTATAAATCTGTATTTGGTCATACAACTTCTTACGCATTCTACATTGATATTTTCCTCTCCACACCAGTACATTTGGTCTTGGGGTAAAGAATGATGTCCAAATAATAAAAATATTCCAATAAATTTTCGGAGACAATCGGTAGACAAATTAAAATTGTGGCAATTTTTCTGTTCTGCAAATATTTTACTCTAAGTAACAATATACTCTAACAAAGATTCATCAAATATTAGTTCAAAGATTTCAACGGGAGTTTTCTCTTTCAAATTCAGTTTGATCGCTTATCATTGAAACTACATTCGAAGAAGTGCTTGAACCACTTAAAAAACTTGGACTAATTTTCTTCCAAAGTGATGACAAAGTAACCTTTTTTTCTTCTTGGTTGGTTTCTGTGCAATTTCTGACTCAGTTTCACCACAAACGTCTTGCGGCAGAGTATCCTGTAGTACATCTTTATCCAGGTCCTCGCAATCTGACACTGTATCTACCTTTTCTGGTGGTAATTCCACCACCAGCGCCGGCGCTAGCAAATGAAACGCCAGTGTGCGGGAACCGGAGTGGCGCCCCCCCAAGCATTTTGGGCGGAATGAAGGGGGTGAGCGCCCAAAATTTGGGGAAAAAATTAAAAATTCATTTTAATTTAAAAAAATTAAAAAATGCATTTTAATTAAAAAAAAAATATATAATCAAAGAAATATAAATAAACTTAAAAAAGACTGGAATAATCATAATCCATACTTCAGCAAAAATTTAAGAATTATACTGGTGAAAAACCAAACTTAAGGGAATAGTCGGGAATACTCTGACCAGAAGGTTAATTTGCAGGAAAAAGTCTGAAATTGTAATAGTTATAAACTAGACTTCAGCAAAAAACGGGAATTACATTGTTCAAAGTCCACATGAAGTCTGAAATTACTGTTCAGAGAAAACAAAAAATTGATTATAAACCAAACATGATTTTTCATGGCAATACTTATGTGTTCAATCAAAGAATGCGAAGAATATGAACAAGAAACTTTGCCAATGCAGGATAAGCACAAAAGCAAAGTAACAGCTGCAGAAATGAGGTACCAGTAATAGCTGTCAGTATCAAGAACAAAACATACATAACATTGGCAGAAGACTAGATACTGCTTCTAAAAAACTAAATACTGCTCTGGAAGCTTAAATACTGCTTTCTGAAGACTAGATACTGCCGAAGGTCTAAATACAGCATCTGGAACACTAAATACTGCTTTCTAAAGACTAAAATTGCTTTGTGGAGACTAAATACTGCTTTCTGAAGACTAGATACTGCTGACAGGTTTAAGTACTGCAAAAGAAAGATAAGATATTGTTGGAGAAAACATACATAACGTTGGCAGAAGACTAGATACTGCTTCTAGAAGACTAAATACTGCTTTCTGAAGACTAGATACTGCTTCTAGAAGACTAAATACTGCTTTCTGAAGACTAGATACTTCCGACAGGTCTAAATACAGCGTCTGGAACACTAAATACTGCCTTCTAAAGACTAAAATTGCTCTGTGGAGACTAAATACTGTTTTCTGAAGACTAGATACTGCTAATAGGTCTAAATACTGCAAAAGAAAGATAAGATATTGTTGGAGAAAACATTAAAAAGGCGCCGGCGCCCCCTTTTAGGCGCCGCCCGGGTGCAGTGCACCCCTTGCACCCCCCGATAGTGCCGCCTCTGTCCACCACGTTAACGACATCCTTTTCCAAATCTCTGAAGAACTCATCATCAAGTATATTTTGTAAGTCAGCAAGCGTTAAAAATTTTGTTGTGTCATATTGCTACAAAAACTGTAGCCAAGGTCCGCAATTGGGGATCGACATAAAAATCTATTTTCCCTTGTTGTACTGTAACATATTAACTCATCTTAGGCATAAAATCTATCTATGATTGTCAATTTTCAAATTATGAGAGTAAGTTTAAGAGTATATTTGTAAAAATCGTGTAAATACTTTCGTTTTACTGCGACATGCTAACTTTCTCAGATAACCTCAAAAAGTAAGTGTTTTGCAACGGTCTTATTTATTTAATATTTTATTTTCTAATTAATTACAAATTAAATAAATTATCTCCAGTCCTCATTAGAGGACCATGGCAGGGAATGGGTTAAAAAGTATTAGGACTTAAGACATAAAGTTTTATGTTATAAAGTACATTTAATCTTCATTTATTTGCAAAAAATTCTTTAATCCTCGTCCGCGGACACAATTTTACAACGCTACCAGGAGGCGAAGGTATATTATATTTGTAAATTATATAGATCTGCAAAAAAGGGGTGTTGATTGTTGTTGGATGTCTGATAACCATTTCCGAAGTAATTTTCTGCGTCGAATGAGAGTCCGAGCTCAGACTTGACAAGAAAAATGACTTTTTGGTTACTTTTAAAGTTATGTGTGAGACACACAATATTATTTTGCTGTATTTTATCTATTTCATCATATAGTATTTATAGTATTTCTATTATATGTTATGGTCATTTTAAAATGAGGTAATGAGTTGGATCCCAGCGTATGGATCAGTACTGTCAGATGCGAGGGACACGACAGTCCGAATGTTGTACTGTATTTAACTTTTATGGAATCTCTTTTACTTGTGTTCCATAGATATGGTGCCAGAAGGGACTAGCAATAGTCGGCTAGCATAGATATGGACCATTTTCCCTGATACCGTGTTTCCATTTCGTTTATATTCTGATGGAAACATTCTCCTTGCTCTTCGCTAACATCACCTAAATTGTCAGGAAATCAATGAAAATGAGACTGCAAATAGAGAAAACAACTTCACGCTCATATTACAACCTAATTTTTTGAAGTTTTTTTTTGCATTGCAGCGACTAGTACCTTATAGTTAGCAGCTTTATTATTGCCTAAAAAACCATTGCCAACTTCCTTGAAGCTAGTCCATGCATCTCTTTCATCCGAAATCATCACCTCGAAATCAGTAGTTTTTATGAATTCTCGAATCTGTGGCTTAACGAATATTCTTTTATTTTGGCAACGCTCAAGTTGGGATATTTATCTACAAGCACTATTTTTATTAAGCGCCTTTACCAACTGCTTCATTACTCCTAATTTGATATGAAGTGGGGGTAGTAAGATCTTTTTCGCAATAATCACTGGATCTTTGTGAATGTTTGAAACATAAGTATTTTCTAAAACCCGACTGTTGTCCAAAGAAACATGCCATTAATTTTCAAATCCCCACATATATTTCATTTCATTTCTGTTTATATTTAATAGCTTCAAGAGTAGTTTTAACATTGTCCTGTACGGAATGAGCAATAGGTAAGGAAGCGTATTTATTGGAACTTCTCTTGGAGGAATCAATAAACAACATCTAATTGGCAGGGTCATATAACAATCCACATTTTCGCACTGAACATAGCTACCAATTTCAGAGAAGAACTCAATAAGTGACTCCTCTCTATACCAAGAGAAGGTAGTTCCAAGGGCAAGGAAATTTCTCTCTTTTAGTCGTGAACCCAGCCGTTCAAATTTATCTTTAGGTAAACCTAAATCCCTGGTCAATCATTTAGTGCAAATTGATCATACAGAACCGGCAAAAAATTAAAATCTTGATAATCAAGTGAATCGATGTCTTCAAATTCTCGAAAATCTCTAATGTCACAGCCGATATCGTCATCAGTTTTTTTCTTCAAATTTGGTGGAAATGGAGGAATATCATCAGATTCAAAAGGAGAGGGTTTCGTAACACTTGCTACATTCTCATACTTAATATTATGAGAATTTTTTGAATTAAAACCGACAGTTTTAGTTAAAAAAATAGCAGTCATCGTGACTGAAAAGTTCATGTCAAAAGATTGGTGTTCTGAAAGGCATTGTTCTAATTGTACTCTTGGAGTTATTCCAGCGTTGGGTTGGAGCTGAGATTTATCTTGACTAGAAATTACTATCTTAAAGTAATTTTGTACTATGTACTAAATGAAATATATGTAACTAATATATGCAAAATTTTTTGCTTGGCAAATGTAAATCGACCGCAAATGTAACAAAAACGGTCAGAGTCATTCAAACACTTTTTGGAGTTCATAGTGACGAGTATAGACATGAAAACGACTAATGAAAACTACACAGGATTTAACAATACACGTTAACTGT
>NW_019281771.1:0-10614 GCF_000648695.1 Onthophagus taurus | reverse complement strand
AACCGTTTGGGAATATCACGATTAGTTTCGGAGATATTAATTTTTAAGTTAAACGAAATTTGAAAATCAATAAAATCAGTGAATATTTAAAAAAATCGGTGAAGCCGTATTTTTAGGAGTTAAGTGATGAATTATGTATCAAATTGAAGCTAAAAGATCGTATTTTCATAAAATCTTTCAATATGTATGTGTGTATTAACTAAAATTTATTAGAAATTTTTTTTTTATAATAAGCTTTAAATTAGCCTCATTTTCATTCATTATTTTTCATTAAATATTAATATTTACAAAAATAAAATTATGTAACGCACTTTTCTCCTTTAATCAGATTACATATTTGATTCGAATCAGTTTGAATTGATCATTAACAAATCCCCCACTAAATTTAAATACTTCAAGAACACAAATATATCATTTTTTCACACTTTACTTTTTTCATTAGTAATCTTACAAGATGACGTAACCTTTCTTTACATCAGTTTCATTATTATTCAACGAATCATTGTTATAACGATAGTTTACGGTATTTATTATGATTTATTGTAGTCTTATTTTCACATAAGACAGAAAAAATAAATAAAAAACATCGAATCATTTGACACTTTTATCATGTTAATATTTATTGCGCCTTAATAATTTATTATAACAAACCCCGCGTGAATTTTCGACGCTTTAAAAAGATATAAATTGGTAATAAACTCATAAAACTTGTTTTTTTTTTTTAGATTTCTCCCTCTCAAAGTGGATTAATTCGACTCCGTTTTTGAAAATCACGTGAAAGAGAAAACCACGCGAGAAGTTTATACAACATTTTAGAGAGAAATATAGTAATAAATGTGGACAATGCCAGTATGAATTGTGCAGTGCGAACGTTTACGACCGGACGACAACAACCGGGTTAAGATAATGTTTAAGAAAAAGTATTAAATTATTGTTACTAAATTATTATTACTAAATAATAATTAAATTTTAAAATGGGTGAAAAAATTGATGAAATTCGAACCCTAGGGGAAGATGTTGGACTTGGATTTGAAAAAACTTTGGTAAGTTAATTACATTTTAACCTCAAAAATTCCTCAAATCGCCAAATTTTACAATATCACATCTCAAAAAGTAATTGAGATATCGAGACGTGATAAAAACCATTTTATAGCAAATTTTATATAGTTTCAACACACCAAAGATAATTCCTTCGTTCCTATAAATTCCGATGATACGATTGTTTCAATTCAACTCTATCACTATCTAGATTATTTTAATAAAGACACAAATTAAACAAATTCTATCTCAAGAACGAAATGAGATATCGCGATGAAATAAGAATCAAATTAAAGAGAATTTAATTGACAATAAATAAGTTGAAAATTAATTTCGTGTTGTTGCAAATTTAGGGGTTATGATTTTTTTAATTCATCCCCACGTCACTTTTGACAAGTTAAAGTTGTAATCACCAAATTTAAAAAAATCATATCTCAAAAAGTAATTGAGATATCGGGACGTAATAAAAACCATTTTATAGCAAATTTAATGTAGTTTCATTACACCAAAGATAATTCCTTCGTTCCTATAAATTCCGATGATACGATTGTTTTAATTCAACTCTGTCGTTATTTGGTTATATTGGTAAAGATACAAATTTAAAAAATTGTATCTCAAGAACGAAATGAGATATCGCAATGAAATAAGAATCAAATTAAAGAGAATTTAATTGGCAATAAATGAGTTGAAAATTAATTTCGTGTTGTTGCAAATTTAGAGGTTATGATTTTTTTAATTCATGCTTACGTCACTTTTGACAAATTAAAGTTGTAATCACCAAATTTAAAGAAAGCATATCTCAAAAAGTAATTCTGATATTGAGACGAAATGAAAACCATTTTATAGCAAATTTAATGTAGTTTCATTACACCAAAGATAATTCCTTCGTTCCTATAAATTCCGATGATACGATTGTTTTAATTCAACTCTGTCGTTATTTGGTTATATTGGTAAAGATACAAATTTAAAAAATTGTATCTCAAGAACGAAATGAGATATCGCAATGAAATAAGAATCAAATTAAAGAGAATTTAATTGGCAATAAATAAGTTGAAAATTAATTTCGTGTTGTTGCAAATTGAGAGGTTATGATTTTTTTAATTCATCCCCACGTCACTTTTGACAAGTTAAAGTTGTAATCATCGAATTTTAAATAATCATATCTCAAAAAGTAATTGTGATATCGAGACGAAATAAAAACCATTTTATAGCAAATTTAATGTAGTTTCAACATACCAAAAATAATTTCTTCGTTCCTATAAATTTTGATAATATGATTGTTTCAATTCAACTCTGTTAATATTTAGGTTGTATTGGTAAAGATACAAATTAAAAAAATTGTATCTCAAGAACAAAATGATATATCACGATGAAATAAGCACCAAATTAAAGATAATTTAATTGGCAATAAGTGAGTTGAAAATTAATTTCGTGTTTCTGCAAATTTAGAGGTTACGATTTATTTAATTCATACCTACGTCACATTCGACAAGTTAAAGTNTACGTCACTTTTGACAAATTAAAATTGTAATTACCAAACTTTAAATAATCATATCTCAAAAAGTAATTGAGATATCGAGACGAAATAAAAACCATTTTATAGCAAATTTAATGTAGTTTCAACACAATAAAAATAATTTCTTCGTTTCTATAAATTTCGATGATACGATTGTTTCAATTCAACTCTCTCATTATTTGGTTATATTGGTAAAGATACAAATTTAAAAAATTATCTTAAGAACGAAATGAGATATCGCGATGAAATAACAACCAAATTAAAGATAATTTAATTGGCAATAAATGAGATTAAAATTAATTTCGTGTTGTTGCAAATTTAGAGGTTATGATTTTTTTTAATTCTTCTTACGTCACTTTTGACAAATTAAAGTTATAATCACGAAATTTTAAATAATCATATCTCNTTGACAAGTTAAAGTTGTAATCACCAAATTTAAAAAAATCATATCTCAAAAAGTAATTGAGATATCGGGACGTAATAAAAACCATTTTGTAGCAAATTTAATGTAGTTTCAATACTCCAAAGATAATTCCTTCGTTCCTATAAATTTCGATAATACGATTGTTTCAATTCAACTCTGTAGCATTTAAACTCAAAACTTGAAGTGATTAGGTATTGTTTAAAATAATTGTTCGACTACTGAAACGTTCAAACTTGTAAAAGGTGTTCGTTTTGTGACTTAACAACATTATTTACATACCGTAAACACAATGTTAACGCGCTCTATTGTTACAAACGGTTCAGAAACTTAAAAAGAGAGACAAAAACTTTACTTCTCTTTTCTTAAGGCAAACTAATTGCTCTCTCTCTCTACGTTGAAAATTTAACGGCAATTAAAAGTCTAAATTCAACGACAATGCAACGTGGATTTAAGAATCCTCATTCAATTTTATTGACAGCAAAACAGGAATCTTTTTATTTCACCCATAAAAATTAAATTACTAAGTTTAACGTAAATAAAAAAAAATTGTTACCTAAAGTTTATGGTTTTATTAAGATTCCGTCTGTTAAAAATGTTTTAGATTGAGCAATAACAAGAAGTTTTACGACCTCACATATTTTCTTTTTGTGCTTTTGAATGTTAAACATTTCCTTTAAATTTTTATCTACAATCGTAAACAACTGTATAATTATTACAATACACAGATGTTATGTGAAGAAATTATGTTTAGTGTATTGAACCTACATTAAATTTGCTATAAAATGGTTTTTATTACGTCCCGATATCTCAATTACTTTTTAAGATATACTTTTTTAAATTTGGTGATTACAACTTTAATTTAGGGATGAATTAAAAAAATCATAACCTCTAAATTTGCAACAACACGAAATTAATTTTAATCTCATTTATTGCCAATTATATTCTCTTTAATTTGGTTGTTATTTCATCGCGATATCTCATTTCGTTCTTAAGATACAATTTTTTTAATTTGTATTTTTACCAATAAGTCCTAAATATTAACAGAGTTGAATTGAAACAATCGTATCATCGAGATTTATAGGAACGAAGGAATTATCTTTGGTGTATTGAAACTACATTAAATTTGCTATAAAATGGTTTTTATTTCGTCTCGATATCTCAATTACTTTTTGAGATATGATTATTTAAACTTTCGTGATTACAACTTTAATTTGTCAAAAGTGACGTAAGAAGAATTTAAAAAAATCATAACCTCTAAATTTACAACAGCACGAAATTAATTTTTACCGCATTTATTGCCAATTAAATTCTCTTTAATTTGGTTTTTATTTCATCGCGATATCTCATTTCGTTCTTGAGATACAATTTTTTTAATTTGTATCTTTACCAATACAACCTAAATATTGACAGAGTTGAATTAAAACAATCGTATTATCGAGATTTATAGGAACGAAGGAATTATCTTTGGTGTAATGAAACTACATTAAATTTGCTATAAAATGGTTTCTATTTCGTCTCGATATCACAATTACTTTTTGAGATATTATTATTTAAAATTTGGTGATTACAACTTTAATTTGCCAAAAGTGACGTAAGAAGAATTAAAAAAATCATAACCTCTAAATTTGCAACAACACGAAATTAATTTTAATCTCATTTATTGCCAATTAAATTCTCTTTAATTTGGTTTTTATTTCATCACGATATCTCATTTCGTTCTTGAGATACAATTTTTTCAATTTGTATCTTTACCAATATAACCAAATAACGACAGAGTTGAATTAAAACAATCGTATCATCGGAATTTATAGGAACGAAGAAATTATTTTTGGTATGGTAAAACTACATTAAATTTGCTATAAAATGGTTTTTATTTCGTCTCAATATCACAATTACTTTTTGAGATATGATTATTTAAAGTTTGGTAATTACAATTTTAATTTGTCAAAAGTGACGTAGGAATGAATTAAAAAAATCATAACCTCTCAATTTGCAACACCACGAAATTAATTTTAATCTCATTTATTGCCAATCAAATTCTCTTTAATTTGATTCTTATTTCATCGCGATATCTCATTTCGTTCTTGAGATACAATTTTTTAAATTTGTATCTTTACCAATATAACCAAATAACGACAGAGTTGAATTAAAACAATCGTATCATCGGAATTTATAGGAACGAAGGAATTATCTTTGGTGTAACTTTAATTTGTCAAAAGTGACGTAAGCATGAATTAAAAAAATCATAACCTCTAAATTTGCAACAACACGAAATTAATTTTAATCTCATTTATTGCCAATTAAATTCTCTTTAATTTGGTTCTCATTTCATCACGATATCTCATTTCGTTTTTGAGATACAATTTTTTAAATTTGTATCTTTACCAATATAACCAAATAACGACAGAGTTGAATTAAAACAATCGTATCATCGGAATTTATAGCAACGAAGGAATTATCTTTAGTGTGTTGAAACTACATTAAATTTGCTATAAAATGGTTTTTATTACGCCTCGATATCTAAATTACTTTTTGAGTTATGATTTTTTCAAATTTGTTGTTTATAATTTTAGCATGTGTCATAAAATCGAACCCAATTTAAATATCAATTTAAGTGCCCATTTTGAAAGAGAACAAACTTTCTAAATGCACTTAAAAAACAACATAAAAACCCCAATTTAAGAGTTTGTTGGAACCTTTATTTGTTTACTCCAACGAATCAAAATAATGTGACCAATTTTCACACTTTTAGTATAATTTAATTTTTAAACTTATTTAAATTTCAGTACTTTCTATGTTAATGGTTCGCTTCTTAGTCTTTTTCTTTTTTTGTATGCGTTCTTGGCATAATTTTTATTTCTTAACGTTCAAGAAAATTGAGAACGAACGCACGTGCCTCTCGTAATTTAATAATGACAAAAAAAATGCTGCTGGTTTTAATTTTTTTTTATTGCGTACTGTTATATAATGTCGATGATTTGTGCGCAATTTGAAACAGATTGTGATGTTTTTTTGATTATTATAACTACAGGTGTCCTAAATCAAAATTCTTCCAAGAAAATTTGAAATTTTAATAAAAAATAAGCAACCCAAAATACACGTGTGTTAACAAAGTTGTCGATTTCCTCAAATTAATTAATCACTTATTTAAACTTTACGACCTTGTGTACACCTTGAACGATTTACTTTTTTCTTGAACGAACAGACGTAACATTGACGACATTGGCATAAAAAATATGTTGAGATTGTGTGTCGAAATTAGTCGTAGTTATTAAAGAACCGATTTTTTTTGAGGCAGCCAATTTCGTATTTAAATACCTATTCTCTTTTTCCTGTGGAATTCACCTTGAAGGAATTAGATGAAAATACGCATTTTTGTGTGTTTATGATGCTTATCATTTGACAAGACAATTTAAAGATTAAATAATTTAGAGAATTTAAAATCGATCAATTTTGTTGTAAAGTTAGAATTTAAAAGATTTCCCAATCGTGTTTATGAATTCTAAGATATAATTCTTACCCCAAATTAAAGCTCAAATGTTCTTCTTTCAGGGGATATAAAAGTTATTGTTTTGGCATTAAAGAGTTCTTTTAAAAAGATTTTTAAGTAACCGCGCCTTTTTGATGTTTTAGGTGAATTATTAAAAAAAAATGTTAATTTTAAAAAAATCGTCGAACTCTTATTTTTGAAGATAGAGATATCATTCGTATACCAAATTAAAGCTTAAACTTTCCTCTTTAAGAAAACATATAGGTGATTGTTTTGATTTATGTGGGATTATTTAAAAAAAAATTTAAACTCAACCCTGCAAATTTATAATAAAGAAAAAGCTTCATAATTTAAAAAATCACCCAGCCTGTATTTATGAATCCTAAAAAATAATTTTTGCACCAAATTGAAGCTTAAATCGTCTTCTTTCCGGAGATATAAAAGTTATTGTTTTGACATTAAAGAGAACTTTTAAAAAAATTTTTAAGTAACCGCGCGTTTTTGATGTTTTAGGTAAATTATTAAAAAAAATATTAATTTTCAAAAAATCGTCGAAGTCTTATTTTTGAAGATAAAGATATCATTCGTATACCAAATTAAAGCTTAAACTTTCCTCTTTAAGAAAACATATAGGTGATTGTTTTGATTTATGTGGGATTATTTAAAAAAAAATTTAAACTCAACCCTGCAAATTTATAATAAAGAAAAAACTTCATAATTTAAAAAATCACCCAGCCTGTATTTATGAATCCTAAAAAATAATTTTTGCACCAAATTGAAGCTTAAATCGTCTTCTTTCCGGAGATATAAAAGTTATTGTTTTGACATTAAAGAGAACTTTTAAAAAAATTTTTAAGTAACCGCGCGTTTTTGATGTTTTAGGTAAATTATTAAAAAAAATATTAATTTTCAAAAAATCGTCGAAGTCTTATTTTTGAAGATAAAGAAATCATTCGTATACCAAATTAAAGCTTAAACTTTCCTCTTTAAGAAAACATATGGGTGATTGTTTTGATTTATGTGGGATTGTTTAAAAAAAAATTAAACTCAACCCTGAAAATTTGTAATAAAGAAAAAAGTTAATAATTTAAAAAATCACCCAGCCCGTATTTATGAATCCTAAGAAATAATTCTTGCACCAAATTAAAGCTTAAATCGTCTTCTTTCCGGAGATATAAAATTTATTGTTTTGGCATTAAAGAGTTTTTTTAAAAAAATTTTAAAGTAACCGCGCATTTTTGATGTTTTAGGTAAATTATTAAAAAAAATATTAATTTTCAAAAAATCGTCGAAGTCTAATTTGTGAAGATAATGATATCATTCGTATACCAAATTAAAGCTTAAACTTTCCTCTTTAATAAAACATATGGGTGATTGTTTTGATTTATGTGAGATTATTCCAAAAAAAATTTAAACTCAACTCTGCAAATTTGTAATAAAGAAAAAACTTCATAATTTAAAAAATCACCCAGCCCGTATTTATGAATCCTAAGAAATAATTCTTGCACCAAATTAAAGCTTAAATCGTCTTCTTTCCGGAGATATAAAATTTATTGTTTTGGCATTAAAGAGTTCTTTTAAAAAAATTTTTAAGTAACCGCGCGTTTTTGATGTTTTAGGTAAATTATTAAAAAAAATATTAATTTTCAAAAAATCGTCGAAGTCTTATTTTTGAAGATAAAGATATCATTCGTATACCAAATTAAAGCTTAAACTTTCCTCTTTAAGAAAACATATGGGTGATTGTTTTGATTTATGTGGGATTATTTAAAAAAAAATTTAAGCTCAACCCTGCAAATTTGAAATAAAAAAAAAATTAATAATTTAAAAAATCACCCAACCCGTATTTATGAATCCTAAGAAATAATTCTTGCACCAAATGAAAGCTTAAATCGTCTTCTTTCCGGAAACATAAAATTTATTGTTTTGGCATTAAAGAGTTCTTTTAAAAAAATTTTAAGTAACCGCGCGTTTTTGATGTTTTAAGTGAATTATTAAAAAAAATGTTAATTTTCAAAAAATCGTCGAAGTCTAATTTGTGAAGATAATGATATCATTCGTATACCAAATTAAAGCTTAAACTTTCCTCTTTAAGAAAACATATGGGTGATTGTTTTGATTTATGTGGGATTATTTCAAAAAAAAATTTAAACTCAACCCTGCAAATTTGTAATAAAAAAAAAACTTAATAATTTAAAAAATCACCCAGCCCGTATTTATGAATCCTAAGAAATAATTCTTGCACCAAATTAAAGCTTAAATCGTCTTCTTTCCGGAGATATAAAATTTATTGTTTTGGCATTAAAGAGTTCTTTTAAAAAAATTTTTAAGTAACCGCGCGTTTTTGATGTTTTAGGTAAATTATTAAAAAAAATATTAATTTTCAAAAAATCGTCGAAGTCTTATTTTTGAAGATAAAGATATCATTCGTATACCAAATTAAAGCTTAAACTTTCCTCTTTAAGAAAACATATGGGTGATTGTTTTGATTTATGTGGGATTATTTCAAAAAAAAATTTAAACTCAACCCTGCAAATTTGTAATAAAGAAAAAACTTAATAATTTAAAAAATCACCCAGCCCGTATTTATGAATCCTAAGAAATAATTCTTGCACCAAATTAAAGCTTAAATCGTCTTCTTTCCGGAGATATAAAATTTATTGTTTTGGCATTAAAGAGTTCTTTTAAAAAAATTTTTAAGTAACCGCGCGTTTTTGATGTTTTAGGTAAATTATTAAAAAAAATATTAATTTTCAAAAAATCGTCGAAGTCTTATTTTTGAAGATAAAGATATCATTCGTATACCAAATTAAAGGTTAAACTTTCCTCTTTAAGAAAACATATGGGTGATTGTTTTGATTTATGTGGGATTATTCCAAAAAAAAATTTAAACTCAACTCTGCAAATTTCTAATAAAGAAAAAACTTCATAATTTAAAAAATCACCCAGCCCGTATTTATGAATCCTAAGAAATAATTCTTGCACCAAATTAAAGCTTAAATCGTCTTCTTTCCGGAGATATAAAATTTATTGTTTTAGCATTAAAGAGTTCTTTTAAAAAAATTTTTAAGTAACCGCGCGTTTTTGATGTTTTAGGTAAATTATTAAAAAAAATATTAATTTTCAAAAAATCGTCGAAGTCTTATTTTTGAAGATAAAGATATCATTCGTATACCAAATTAAAGCTTAAACTTTCCTCTTTAAGAAAACATATGGGTGATTGTTTTGATTTATGTGGGATTATTCCAAAAAAAAATTTAAACTCAACTCTACAAATTTCTAATAAGAAAAAACTTAATAATTCAAAAAATCACCCAGCCCGTATTTATGAATTCTAAGAAATAATTTTTGCGCCAAATTAAAGCTTAAATCGTCTTCTTTCCGTAGATATAAAAGTTATTATTTTGACATTGAAGAGTTCTTTTAAAAAAATTTTAAAGTAACCGCGCGTTTTTGATATTTTAGGTAAATTATTAAAAAAAATATTAATTTTCAAAAAATCGTCGAAGTCTAATTTGTGAAGATAATGATATCATTCGTATACCAAATTAAAGCTTAAACTTTCCTCTTTAAGAAAACATATGGGTGATTGTTTTGATTTATGTGGAATTGTTTCAAAAAAAATTTAAACTCAACCCTGCAAATTTGTAATAAAAAAAAAACTTAATAATTTAAAATATCATCCAGCCCGTATTTATGAATCCTTAGAAATAATTCTTGCGCCAAATTAAAGCTTAAATCGTCTTCTTTCCGGAGATATAAAATTTATTGTTTTAGCATTAAAAAGTTCTTTTAAAAAAAATTTTAAGTAACCGCGCGTTTTTGATGTTTTAGGTAAATTATTAAAAAAAAAATTAATTTTCAAAAAATCGTCGAAGTCTTATTTTTGGAGATAAAGATATCATTCGTATACCAAATTAAAGCTTAAACTTTCCTCTTTAAGAAAACATATAGGTGATTGTTTTGATTTATGTGGGATTATTTAAAAAAAAATTTAAACTCAACCCTGCAAATTTGTAATAAAAAAAAAACTTCATAATTTAAAAAATCACCCAGCCCGTATTTATGAATCCTAAGAAATAATTTTTGCGCCCAATTAAAGCTTAAATCGTCTTCTTTCCGTAGATATAAAATTTATTGTTTTAG
>NW_019281770.1:0-11616 GCF_000648695.1 Onthophagus taurus | reverse complement strand
TGGATGTTTGTAACGTGCCTTATAGGTTTCTAACTTGTTGGCAGCATGAGCTACTACATCTCGATGTTTGTAACGTGTCTCATAAGCTGCCAACTCACATAACTTCTATTCTATACCGTAGAGCCTGCCAACTTGTTGGCAGCATGAGCTATTGTAGCTCAGAACTTCTGTTCCATATCGTAAAGCATGTCAACTTGTTGGCAGCAAGAGCTACTACATCTGGATGTTTGTAACGTGCCTTATAGGTTTCTAACTTGTTGGCAGCATGAGCTATTGTATCTCAGAACTTCTGTTCTATATCGTAAAGCTTGCCAACTTGTTAGCAGTATGAGCTACTACATCTGGATGTTTGTAACGTGTCTTATAAGCTGCCAACTTGTTGGCAGCATGAGCTGTTGTATCACATAACTTCTATTTTATGCCGTAGAGCCTGCCAACTTGTTGGCAGCATGAGGTACTTTATCTGGAAGCTTGTAGCATTGCTGATAGACTGCCAACTTGTTGGCAGCATGAGCTATTGTATCTCAGAACATCTGTTCCATATCGTAAAGCCTGCCAATTTGTTGGCAGCATGAGCTACTACATCTGGATGTTTGTAACGTGCCTTATAGGTTTCTAACTTGTTGGCAGCATGAGCTATTGTATCTCAGAACTTCTGTTCCATATCGTAAAGCCTGCCAATTTGTTGGCAGCATGAGCTACTACATCTGGATGTTTGTAACGTGCCTTATAGGTTTCTAACTTGTTGGCAGCATGAGCTATTGTATCTCAGAACATCTGTTCCATATCGTAAAGCCTGCCAATTTGTTGGCAGCATGAGCTACTACATCTGGATGTTTGTAACGTGCCTTATAGGTTTCTAACTTGTTGGCAGCATGAGCTATTGTATCTCAGAACATCTGTTCCATATCGTAAAGCCTGCCAATTTGTTGGCAGCATGAGCTACTACATCTGGATGTTTGTAACGTGCCTTATAGGTTTCTAACTTGTTGGCAGCATGAGCTATTGTATCTCAGAACATCTGTTCCATATCGTAAAGCCTGCCAATTTGTTGGCAGCATGAGCTACTACATCTGGATGTTTGTAACGTGCCTTATAGGTTTCTAACTTGTTGGCAGCATGAGCTATTGTATCTCAGAACATCTGTTCCATATCGTAAAGCCTGCCAATTTGTTGGCAGCATGAGCTACTACATCTGGATGTTTGTAACGTGCCTTATAGGTTTCTAACTTGTTGGCAGCATGAGCTATTGTATCTCAGAACATCTGTTCCATATCGTAAAGCCTGCCAATTTGTTGGCAGCATGAGCTACTACATCTGGATGTTTGTAACGTGCCTTATAGGTTTCTAACTTGTTGGCAGCATGAGCTATTGTATCTCAGAACATCTGTTCCATATCGTAAAGCCTGCCAATTTGTTGGCAGCATGAGCTACTACATCTGGATGTTTGTAACGTGCCTTATAGGTTTCTAACTTGTTGGCAGCATGAGCTATTGTATCTCAGAACATCTGTTCCATATCGTAAAGCCTGCCAATTTGTTGGCAGCATGAGCTACTACATCTGGATGTTTGTAACGTGCCTTATAGGTTTCTAACTTGTTGGCAGCATGAGCTATTGTATCTCAGAACATCTGTTCCATATCGTAAAGCCTGCCAATTTGTTGGCAGCATGAGCTACTACATCTGGATGTTTGTAACGTGCCTTATAGGTTTCTAACTTGTTGGCAGCATGAGCTATTGTATCTCAGAACATCTGTTCCATATCGTAAAGCCTGCCAATTTGTTGGCAGCATGAGCTACTACATCTGGATGTTTGTAACGTGCCTTATAGGTTTCTAACTTGTTGGCAGCATGAGCTATTGTATCTCAGAACATCTGTTCCATATCGTAAAGCCTGCCAATTTGTTGGCAGCATGAGCTACTACATCTGGATGTTTGTAACGTGCCTTATAGGTTTCTAACTTGTTGGCAGCATGAGCTATTGTATCTCAGAACATCTGTTCCATATCGTAAAGCCTGCCAATTTGTTGGCAGCATGAGCTACTACATCTGGATGTTTGTAACGTGCCTTATAGGTTTCTAACTTGTTGGCAGCATGAGCTATTGTATCTCAGAACTTCTGTTCCATATCGTAAAGCCTGCCAATTTGTTGGCAGCATGAGCTACTACATCTGGATGTTTGTAACGTGCCTTATAGGTTTCTAACTTGTTGGCAGCATGAGCTACTACATCTCGATGTTTGTAACGTGTCTCATAAGCTGCCAACTTGTAGGCAGCATGAGCTGTTGTATCAGATAACTTCTATTTTATGTCGTAGAGCCTGCCAACTTATTGACAGTATGAGCTATTCTACCACAGAACTTCTATTCTACATAGTAGTGCTTGTCAAGTTGTTGGCAGCATGAGGTACTTTATCTGGAAGCTTGTAGCATTGTTTATAGACCGCCAACTTGTTAGCAGCATGAGCTATTGTATCTCAGAACTTCTGGTCCATATCGTAAAGCCTGCCAACTTGTTGGCAGCATGAGCTACTACATCTGGATATTTGTAACGTGCGTTATAGGTTGCTACCTTGTTGGCAGCATTAGTGAAAGTAAAAACTTACAGATGTAATAGATCTGTAAGTTTGTAACTTTCCTTATAGACTGCCTAATTAATTGTATGTTTTTTTTAATAAACGATGTCAAAAAGTATCAGATTTTGTTAAAAACTGTCAAAAAGTGTCCAAGAAAGTTAAAAAAAGTACCTGCTAATGGGAGAATGTGTCAAAAAGTGTCAAAATTTGTCAATTAGGTTATAGAAAGTTGTTCAAAGGGGTCAAAAATATCAGAAAGAACAAAAAATATATCAAGGTTGTCAAAATATGTCTTATAATACCAAGAAAAGGTTACAAGCTGTTAAAACGTTGCAAATACCATGTCAAAATGTCATATTATGTAAACGAAAGTTTTTAAATCGGTTAAAGAGTATTGAAAGATGACGAAAATTATTATTACAAAATGCCAATCATTGAAGAAGGTACGGAACCTCCGGTGATGTTCCCAAGAGCTTTTAATAGCATCCAATTGGAACGTGTTAAAACAGTTCCAATGCCAGGGAGACAAATACCACAAAATCTACCTCAATTTCAACAAGATTTTCAAAATTTTCCACAACCTACGAGTTTTATAGGAAATAGTTTGGAATATCCGTATTTTAATGATCGATTTTAATTAATATTATTATTTATTATTAAAAAAATTCAAAAACGATTTTTTGTTTCTATTTTACCCCAAATTTGTTTCTTATATTCTTAAAGTTTTCATAATTAAGCTGTTGAAATCGTAACTCTTTCTTTGCTATTCTTTTACACTCATTTATTAGGTAAGATTAGAATGTTGAAATACCCAAATTACATCTTTATTCCATTCATACCAAAATCTACAATGCGTCATTTAAAGGTCGTCCTATTTCAAAATACATCACAAAATTATTAATGGATTGTCTTTTCTAGACTGAAACCTCGTCTAGAAAACCATTCTGGTTCGTGCAATATTTCGAATTACGTGTTTACTATTTTGTAAACTTTTAGATACGTGTGTTTTATTTTGAAACAGAAAACGATTTCGTTAAAAGTAAAAAAGAACTTTAATTCATTATGTATTCGTGACGCACAAACTTTTCTGAACAAACAATGATTTTTTTTAACTTTATTCATTTTTAACATCAATAAATTATGTTAAAATTTATTTTTGATGCCGCGACATTATCTACGTGTACTTTGTCACGTACAAGAATTCTTGATCTCGTTCCGGAGGTGAGCCATTTTTGCAATGTCATAAATTCTTGGCTTTGGTAGCCGACCGCCACCAGATGGCATAACACCGCCACGCCTGGATTCTATTCGAAGTTATTCCGCGCATATAATACGCTATTACCTAAAATCAGCCAAGTGTATCAACGAGGCGATAGTAAACTGATCGCGTAGGCACCTCTACATGAATCACTTTCAATTTTTTAGTGAAACTTTATATGTATTCGGAAATAATGGGGAATAATTTAAAATAATAAATAGTGTTTTAGAAAATTTCTCGGTTATTACCCAATAAAATTATGAAAAAAAAAAAATTTGGCGATTTCGTTATTGTGACCATCATGGAAACGGTTTATAACAAGGTTGTTGCTTGTCCTCTTTGTGGAACGTGATTGTTGCAGTGAACTTGCACTTAATACCGACCGTAGAAAGTGGATCGAGCGTGTCTCGAATACGACATCAAACTAAACATGTACTGGCGCTTTGCCAGCACTCGATGATATAACAGCGTCCAGACTGTTGGAATTTAATTAGGCAACATTAAAAAACCACAATAATTACAAAATTCCATATTACAAAGTAAAATAAAACTTCTTAATTTGTTAGACTTGCTTTCCATGCCAAAAATGTTATTGAGTTTCCTAATTGTTTTAAATTCGATAATAAAGATGTACCAACCTTCGAAACCGGCAAAGTACGGGTTGAAGTTGCAAAAATACTAAATAAAAGGAGCGTAAAAAAGAAGATCGAGAAGAGTGTGCTACAAACTCGAAACATTCTTTTTGTTGATTGTATGAATCAAGTAGTGTAATATAATCATATACATCATTTCTTCATCCAGCATGCATCGATATTCCGATCCGAATTTTTGAACTGTTTCTAGTTCTCTATCCCTGTTATATCCATTCTACAATTTTCTTCACTCCTCTATTTCAATTCATATTTTCTAGATTTCTCTGTTATGCTATTCCACGCGGATAAAACTAGCCTACGGGTGCTCTCGATTAGGCTATCAAATCGCCCTCAATAGTACTGAGATTATTCAAACCACGAAAGAAAAGCATCGGCCAAAATTTAAAATTCCAAACCGTTTCTATATGCATATTTGGATATATTTGAGCATCTTTATTTAGACACTTTAGGACTAATTTAGACTTATTTAGTAATATTTAGACTCATTTTTACAAAATTTGACGCATGTGGACTCATTTAGACACATTTGGATATCTATGTATCTATGTATGGATACATTTGGATAACAATTTGGATAACTAGAAACTATTTCGCGATATCACGTCCAGAACCTTTCAACATCATCTCGAACATCCCTTAATATTATCTCTAGCAGTCTTTAATAACCATCAGTAAGTTTCAGTACATCTCTCTATATCATTCTCATTATCCTGGCCTGCTTTCAATGTTAACACTCTACATATTCTTCACATTTAGACACATTTGGATAACAATTTGGTTAACCAGTAACTATTCCTCGATATCACATCCAGAACCTTTCAACATCATGTCAGACATCCCTCAATATTATCTCTAGCAGTCTTTAACAACCATCAGTTAGGTTCAGTACATCTCCCTATATCATTTTCATTATCCCGGCTTGTTTTCAATGTCAACCTCTACATATTCTTAACATCCTTCGATATTGGATGTTAAGACATCATCCCGAGCAGCACTCATTGCCAACTTTGATAATCATTGACATCGTCCCGTACATTGTATCATGTAATTCATGGCATGCCTCAAAATCGTTTTAACTATTTCTAGACATATGTGTAGCATCTCGCAACATCGTCCTAACCATACCTCAATATCGTCCCTGGCACACCATCTCTGTAATATCAATAGTTCTGATATGTTTCAATGTCAATTCTTCTCAACCTGAACCAACCATCCTTCCATATCATCCCCAACAACCCTTTACATATTTAAAACATTCTTCAAAATTGTTTCCGATATTCCTTAACATCAACATCACCGTGAACAGCACACAATGCCAAATATAGGGTGAAATCCATTTCAAATATATTTTAAATAGGAATGTGTGCAAAACATAAAAAATTAAAATGTTCCGTTTCGATATATTCAGGCCAGCTCTTAATATACTGACTAATACTCTTCACCAACATCCTAATCATCCCTAAATATGATCATATTATATGACCATCTCTCAATAGCCTTTTTGTTACCCTCAATATAGTTTTAAAAATCTATCAAAATTGTTAGTAGCAAACATTAACATCATCTCTAGAATAGTTCAAAATCAAATCGGGGTTCCTCAACAATGTCCTGGTCATTTCTCAATATTGTCTCTAGCACACCTCAGATCCCTTAATATTAATTCTTATATCTTTAAATATCTTCCCTGGTCATCCTTTTATGTAGTGTCTGTGTGTTTTATGCCTTGACATCATATCTGTTATCCAGCAATATAGTAAAACCGGGTCTTAGACATCCTTCTATATAGTTGCTGGTATAGTTCAAAATCGTCCCATTATTATAGACATAATGTCTGGGATATTGTCACTGACATCCCTCAACTTCATTTTTAGTATCCTCATCATTGTCTCAGATAGCACTCTATGCTGTGACTGATATCCATCGATATCTTTCGCTATTACATTACATTACATTACATAGAATACATATCGGGTAGGCGGACCAACCAACCTTGCACCGCGACCCTAAGGATCTATTGTACCCCGATAGATATCGTTATCAAATTTCACCGTGCAGTCCAATGCTCTTAACGAACATTAATACCTTGCTCGGCGAAAGGTCATTCAGATCTTTTGAGGAGATAAACTGCGACCCAAAAATCGAGAATCTGATACGGTTAACGGCAGGGCAGTGGCATAAAACATGCTCAACCGTCTCTGCTTCCTCCGCACATAGTCGGCATTCAACATCGTCGGCTAAACCCAACAAGTTGAGGTGTGCTTTTAATCGGCAGTGCCCAGTAAAAACACCCATTAGAACTTTTATGCTACTACGGGCAAGTCCTAAAATATTCCCGGGTTTGACAGTGGCGATGTTAATAAACACCTTAGCATGTCTCATTCCAGGAGAACTGGTCCACAGTAGGCGAAGTCTCTCTTCAGCCCACAGTCCAATCCTATATTTGGCCATCGCAAATGATACACCAACTGCTGGTTCCGGTCCCACAAACGCTTCAGCGCTGCCATCTCGTGCTAGCTTATCTGCCGCTTCATTGCCAGCAACCCCAGAGTGACCCGGGACCCAGATCAGAGAGACTCTGTTATCACAACTCAGTGTGTTTAATGTTCTCTTACAATCATTAACCAGAGCCGACACCGTTTTCACGGCTTGCAGCGCCTGGAGAGCGGCTTGACTGTCTGAGAAAATTCGTACTGTCATGTTCTTCACCCCTCTTTCAAGAAGGATTTTAGCACCCATGTCAATAGCAAATACTTCCGCCTGGAATACAGTACAGTACGTACCCAGGCTGTAGGCTTGCTTAATTCGAGGTGTCTGGCAGTATACTCCTGCTCCTACCCCTTCAGGCGTTTTTGATCCATCTGTGTACAAGCAAATGTCTGCCCGAACCAGAGAATTTTCATTTTCGATCCAGGACTGCCGCTCAGGCAGTACAATCTGGTATCGAGCATTAATCACTGATAGTGATACCGCCAAATCTGACGGCATTGATAGCACAGTATCAGTGCTTATAATGTCTTCCGCAGCCCATTGGTAGGACATGTCGGAACAGTTTTGAGCATATTGCTTAAATCTGTAAATGGTTGTTCTAGCCACTTTCTCTATATGCAAATGCAGAGGAGATAGGCCAAGCAGAACCTCCATTGCTAGAGTTGGCGTTGTGCCTATCGCACCAGAGATTGCCAATCCAGCTACTCGTTGAATTCGTGAAAGTTTACTGATAACTGAAGTCTGTCGGACTTTCCTATACCAGGCTGCTGCTCCGTATGTGATCATAGGTCTAACCACAGTCACATAGAGCCAGTACAGTCTTTCAGGGGTAAGACCCCAATTTTTTCCACAAAGACTGCGACAAGTCCACAAGGATAGTCTAGCTTTGTGCAAAACTCCCTGCAAATGTCCATTCCATGACAGGGTTTTGTCTAGGATTACTCCTAGATATTTGACTTCCTTTGAGAAAGGAATTTCTTCACCTTGGATAGTTGGGCGGATTAGTCCATCCAACTTTCGCTTCCTGGTGAAGGGCACAACAATTGTCTTTTGCGGGTTTATTGAGAGGTTCTCTCCCTTACACCAAGCGCAAATGGTATCTAGGGTCACCTGGAGGACTTTAGATATCCTCGGCAAACAGGTTCCTTTGACCATAACGACAATGTCATCAGCATAAGCTTGTATTTCCACACCAACGGCTTCGACTATCGCAATCAGATCGTCAACTAGGAGGGACCAAAGCAGGGGAGATAACACCCCTCCCTGCGGGCAGCCACCTCCCGGCCTGAAGCGTATCGTATCACCGTGGAGTGAAGTAGAAACTATTCTACTATCTAGCATATTGCGGATCCAACCCGCTATAGTTGCTTCCACTCCCCTGTCAAGAGCAGCTCTTTCAAGAGATTGTGGTATTGCGTTGTTGAACGCTCCCTCTATATCCAGAAACGCACAAACCAAGATTTCTTTATCCTGCAGCGTCCTGGATACTCTACCAACTAAGTTGTGTAGAGCCAATTCTGCTGATTTTCCCGCTTGATAAGCATACTGGTGGCGACTCAGTGGACCAGATACCAATGGCACCGTACGGATATACCGTTCCAGACCTTTTTCAAGGGTTTTCAGCAGAAATCTTTCGCTATATCCTTCAATATCTGATTTAACATCTCTCATTCTCCCTTACGTAGTATGCTAGGAATCGTTTAGGCATAGTGACTGGTTTCCCTCAATATTGTTCCCAAATACTCCAAATATTGACTTCTTCGCTAATACTACAAGAGTAGAAGGAATCATGCCTCGATTTGACATTATGTAAACTTGATATTATCTCGATATGTTGATAATTTCTTTGCAATGGCATAAACAGTTTGAGATTGTACCCACTGATAACTTTATTATTAATTGAAACGGCAAAGGATACGCGAAGCAATTGTTTTTTTGGATGAGGTGGTGAGCATCAAGTATTTATCATCTTATGTCCTCCTTAAAATTGTTTCAAAACTTTTTGAACCTAATAATTTTCACATAACTTTCGATACACACCAATATTATTCTTTTTAAACTATGTGTACCACGAATTTAACTCTCGCTTAACTGGCTCCTATATTATATTAAAATTTAGTCATACTATTCATTTATTTTATTAAACGACTTCCTTTATTGCTTCATACTTAATCGATCCCGGATAAAGTCGCCTTGATTCGATCTCGTGTTACTGTTTTAACTTACCTAAACGCAAACGGCTTCGTTGGGCGTAGCCGTTTCGCAATTTGGTCATACCTTCGCATGAACTGCGACAAAGCGGTTTGTTTTGAAAAAAAAAACTTACAACCTACGTCCCTATCTATTCCCGGATAAAGATTATTGAAACGATACGACGACGTCGTGCGGTTTTATGGTTTCTTGTGGGCACCAGTAATGAGAACGACCTCTTTTGGAGATTATAAAGAGACTAGTTTTTCAATCTCCTTGATTACTCCATAAAGCCTTTGTTCAAAGAAATTGAATTTTTAGTCATTTTGATCTGAAGCATGATAACAAAGTCATCTAAATTATGTCTAAAATGTTATTATTTATTCGATATTATTAGATAAAGTTGTACAATTTCCTTTCAAGGGAATAATACACGTAACACCTTTACACATGGATAAAAAAAAATTTGAAAGTTTTATAAACCTTTAATTATAGAATACCGCATACGAAGGAATATGTAAATGACATGAACGTAGGTATAACTCGTGTATGAACGACACTTACTTCTTATTTTAACAAAATGACTCAGCAAATTAAATTTTAATAAAATAATCTAATTCAATTTACGCCTCTAAAAACAATCTAATATTTCTAAAAAATTGGGAGTGGCCGAGTTTAGATAGGCTTTTTTATCTCTTAAATTTTATCGGTTTACATCCGCCATCAAGCTAAATATCTTGTTACCAATTACACTGCGTCATCTACTTCCAATCACCACAAATCCACAATAAAACCTAGGCTATGCGTAGCAAGGTCGTATACCTAAGTCGCGGTGGTTCAAGTTCCGCGGTCGCATTGGTATAAAACCCGACGATTCCCATTCGAATTCATCAGTCAAACGACGCAAAGTGCCCAACACAGACCTACAAGAACACTAAATCTAAACAAAAATCAAAATGTTCAAATTGGTGGTGTTGTCTGCTCTTTTGGCCGTAGCCGCAGCTAAACCCAGTTATCTTCACGGAGCTGCTCTCTCATACGCCGCACCAGCTATTGCAGCTCCAGCTTATGCAGTTCCATCAGCAGTCAGTTATCAAGCTAGAACCGACGTTGTCAGCAAACCAATTGTAGCAACCGCTTATGCAGCTGCTCCAGTTGTTGCTCATGCGGCTCCCGTTGTTGCTGCAGCTCCAGTTGTTGCTGCCGCTCCAGCTGTCTCAATCCCAACCGCGGTTAGTTATCAAGCTAGAACCGACGTCGTTAGCAAACCAATTGTAGCTACCACTTATGCCGCTGCCGCCCCAGTTGTTGCTGCTTACGGAGGTTATGGTAGTTATGGAGGTTACGGAGCTTACGCTGCCCCAGTTGTGAAGTCTTATGGTTATGCTGCCCCCGCACTTGTTAAATCATACGGCCATTATTGGTAGAGAAGGCGGAGACTTTGCTGTTTGTTGACCTGATCGACTGAACGTGTTACCAGAAAATTCATTGCCTTTTGGAGAGTTTTTGTTCTAAATTCTCTTCTTATATATTTTTGTAGTTAGTTGTGTACAAAGTACATTGTTAAATTAATTTAAATAAATAAAATGTGATGATTCAACGAATCTTTATTTGTTTCCATTTCTGAATTAATAAAATTTACGCAAACAAAATAAACGAAAGGTTCGCACTTATTTAATCCTTTTTGAAAAAAATCAAAACGAAATTGCATATCAAGGCAAAAAAAGAATTTATCGATGTGGTGAGAATATTTCAGTTACATATTACTTAACACCTTATATAGGATAGTTTGATGTATACAATCTCAGTTTCAAAGCTGAGAGGTTGCATAATTACTATGTATGTTCTTTTTCTGAAGATTTGTGTAAAGCAAATTATATCCTCATCATTTTCGCAAAATTTTTATTCCACTTTCAGGTTTTTCAAAGAAGAATAGCACTTTCCAGACTGGAGAGACACTGGAAAAAGGAAGGAGTCTTAGCAGAGCGGAGGAAGACTTAAAAGTCACTGAAAAAACAAGAGCTACATTAAACAGAGAGAAACTGGAATGAGGCTATAATAATAAGAAAAAATTCTACATAGGAATAAGACTGGGAGGGTGAAAGGGATAAGACTGCATACACAAGAAAGAGACTGAACAGAGATTGGAAACATGAAAAGAAGACTTGTAATAGAAGACAGAGGCTAATAAGTGAAGGTAAATATAGGGCAGAAAGGAGAAAGACTGAAAAGAGGCTATAAAAGCAAAAAAGGTATTGGATAGAGAGGAGGGAGACTGGAAAGAGACTGCTAAAAGAAGAAAGATACTGTACAGAGACTGAAAACCAAGAAAAGAGGCTGGGCAGAAATGAGGAGTCTTTAAAGGCAAGAAAGATGTTGGATATAGAGGAGGGAGACTGAAAACAGACTACTAATGGAAGAAAGAGACTGTACAGAGAATGCAAACCAAGAAA
>NW_019281769.1:0-17114 GCF_000648695.1 Onthophagus taurus | reverse complement strand
ATAAAGACTAGATCCATAAAAAGATTGAACCCAATTATTACCATTTTTTATTTATAAGCTCTAAATCGATTAAACATCAAAATTGTTGATTTTCGAAAATTGACTCAATCATAACTCAAAAAGTAAAAGCGATGGAGGAAAACTTTTTATACATGAAACCTTAGTAATGGTCCATAAAGACTAGATCCATAACAAGATTGAACCCAATTATTACCATTTTTTATTTATAAGCTCTAAATCTAATAAAATTCAAAATTGTTGATTTTCGAAAATTAACTCAATCATAACTTAAAAACTAAAAGCGATAGAGAAATACTTTTTATACATAAAACCTTAGTAATGGACCATAAAAGACTAGATCCATAAAAAGATTGAACCCAATTATTACCATTTTTTATTCATAAGCTCTAAACCGATTAAACATCAAAATTGTTGATTTTCGAGAATTAACTCATTCATAACTTATAAACTAAAAACGATGGGGAAATATTTTTTATACATAAAACCTTAGAAATGGACTATAAAGACTAGATCCATAAAAAGATTGAATCCAATTATTACCATTTAGCTCTAAACCGACTAACATCAAAATTGTTAATTTTCGAAAATTAACTCAATCATAACTCAAAAATTAAAAGCAATGGAGAAAAACTTTTTATACATAAAGCCTTAATAATGGGCCATAAAGTCTAAATCCATAACAAGATTGTACCCAATTATTACCATTTTTTATTTCTAAGCTCTAAATCGATTAAACATCAAAATTGTTGATTTTTGAAAATTAACTCAATTATAACTCAAAAACTAAAAGCGATGGAGAAAAAATTTTTATACATAAAACCTTAGTAATAGATCCATAACAAGATTGAACCCAATTATTACTATTTTTTATTTATAAGCTTTAAATCGATTAAACATCAAAATTGATGATTTTCGAAAATTAAGTCAAATATAATTCAAAAACTTAAGCGATGGAGGAAAACTTTTTATACATAAAACCTTAGTAATGGGCGATAAAGACTAGAACCATAAAAAGATTGAACCCAATTATTACCATTTTTTGTTTATAAGCTCTAAACCGATTAAACATCAAAATTATTGATTTTCGAAAATTAACTCAATTATAACTCAAAAACTAAAGGCGATGGGGAAAAACTTTTTATACATAAAACCTTTGTAGTGGGCCATAAAGACTAAATCCATAACAAGATTGAACCCAATTATTACCATTTTTTATTTATAAGCTCTGAACCGATTAAACATCAAAATTGTTGATTTTCGAAAATTAACTCAATTATAACTCAAAAACTAAAAGCGATGGGGAAATACTTTTTATACATAAAACNAAGAAAGTTTTTAATAGCTTAAAGTGACAAATAAATTAGGAAAGCCTACGGATTAAGGGTATGGAAGAAGTAGACAAAAGCCTTTATGCTAATACTAGTTAAACAGACAAAAAAAAATTGCGGGGATTTCGAAACTAAAGAAGGGAGTAAGACAAGGGAGAGTGCTGAGTCCGCTATTGTTTCTGGTCACAATGGATGGTATTGCGAGAAGAGTATCGAATGCAGCCTGTGCGGTTTGAACTATGTGTTTTTGAATGAGACCCCCTACAGAACTACTCTGAACCTACAGAATTACTCTATGTATAGATTTAATTTCAAGTGATAAATATTACTTAACAATTATGTACTTATTACTAGCAAAGAGGGTGTCAATAGAGATGCATAAAAATTTGAAAAATGTAGGCAGATCCCTTTGTAGATCATAATACAGTTGATGAAATACACCGTGTGTTAAACGAATTCTATTTAATTCACTCCAATTCTTTTCTTCCACGTTTTTAACATAATTTTTCTAAATAAAATCGTTTCTAACAACCACAGCAAACACACCGACTTCGGTAGCATATTTACCATGGTAGTGACACTGAATAAGCTATCGTATCTTTAGGAATAGAAAGCTACTTTTAAGGATCAAGGTTTGTTACTCTTAGGTTACTTTTAAGGTTTGTTGGAATATGTCAATATAGTACTGATCGATTAAATACATCTTTAGGTTATTTGACAAAGACAAAAACAGTTAAAAAATGCTAACATTTACCAAGAGGTTAATAGCAGAAGTGTTGTAGTATCATCAAGCAATATTCTTTTAAAAGCAGTATATTGTTCAATATTGTACCTGGACATATTATGAGCCAGGCAGAGAGATTCCTGTAATTATAGGTCACTATTGAAAATAATATTTTACAATCGTATAGCATATTATTTAAAAGTACGTTTTTAAAATTTACAATACTGTTTCTAATGACAGTTAAGTAGCCGAACAAGTATTCGAATAACCAAAAATTGTTCTTGTACCACGCATACTTTAATTGATAATGCGCTTTGGCGATGAGGCTTTTATTACAATTTATTAGAGATAACGTTCGATAAGCATATAGTTTAGCGAAAATACCTCTATGATCGTGTGAACCTTATCTATTTTGTGAAAGAGTATGTTAAGACGCTAGTTTGTACACCTATGCGAAGTTAGCCCCCAATTTTTCTAGCCCCCAATTAGATAGGATTTTACATATATAGTATTTTGATTATAACAAGAGAACCAGTCAAGCGATTTCGATAAACTATGTCTCATTCGAAAGCTGAATCCTTGGCCAATACGGCCAATATAAAGTATTTAAGGATTTTGATTAAAACACAAAAAAAACGAATTAATCAAACACATCAATTATCTCCTTAACTAATTGACCAATTTTAGTCATCAACATCTCGATCGGAAGTATGATCCACAATGAATGGGAAGGCGGAAATGCCTGATCTCAAAGTTTCGATAGAAGAAACTATGACGAATCGAATGACGTATAAATCTTGATCATCGAGTACATCGTTTACGAGTTATCACCACTTAAAAAAGGGCATTTTTCTGTTATTTTCGTGTACCTTCGCATTATTTTGGCGTTTTAGCAGAAATTGAAAGAGATTTCGAATCAGGCATTCCACTTTCGTATTGGCCAAGGATTGAGCTTTCGAAAGAGACATTGTTTATCGAAATCGGTTGACTGGTTCTCTTGTTATAATCAAAATACTATACATGTAAAATGCTATCTAATCGGGGGCTAGAAAAATTGGGGGCTAACTTCGCATAGGTTCGAATTTGAGGATAATGATTTTTTGACCCCAGAGACTCAGAGGAGGCGCTTGTTGATGAAGAAGATATATGATTATGTGACAAGAAAAATTTTATAAATCTTCGATCTTAAAACACATGAATATATCAGAAAAATTATTGTCTAGTAAACCAATGTTAGAGTGGCGTAATAATAACTCCGGATTTCTGACCAGCAGGTGTAGCGATTAATCCTTTTTTAGAACGACTGGCGCGAATCAACAAGACAGTATAGATTCAAACCAAAAGCAAAACAATGAATTTTCACACAATAAAACAGAAACAGACAATTTCTAAACTTTAATGTCCAATCAATGAAAAATAAAATTGATGTAATTAAATACTTTATAGCAGTGGTGTCCATAACGAATCTGAAATATCTAATATCTAGGCCTCAGAGCAAAAAAAGAGGAAGGTTACTTTAAACCCTTCGGTCGATTTTGGCAAGACATTTATATAAGAAGTCGATTTTGATCAAAAATTAGTGGACACTGCTGCTCTAAATCGACTAAACGTCAAAATTGTTCACTTTCGAATTAACTCAATCATAACTCAAAAACTAAAAGCGATGGAGAAAAATTTTTTATACATAAAACCTTAGTAATAGGTCATAAAGACTAGATCCATAAAAAGATTGAACCCAATTATTACCATTTTTTATTTATAAGCTCTAAACCGATTAAACATCAAAATTGTTGATTTTCGAAAATTAACTCAATCATAACTCAAAAACTAAAAGCGATGGAGAAAAACTTTTTATACATAAAACCTTAGTAATGGGCCATAAAGACTAGATCCATAACAAGATTGAACCCAATTATTACCATTTTTTATTTATAAGCTCTAAATCGATTAAACATCAAAATTGTTGATTTTCGAAAATTAACTCAATCATAACTCAAAAACTAAAAGC
The DNA here is from genome assembly GCF_000648695.1 of Onthophagus taurus. NCBI lineage: Eukaryota > Metazoa > Arthropoda > Insecta > Coleoptera > Scarabaeidae > Onthophagus > Onthophagus taurus. The sequence goes on along the minus strand of NW_019281769.1, from coordinate 13,033 downwards.
GATGGAGAAAAACTTTTTATACATAAAACCTTAGTAATGGACCATAAAGACTAAATCCATAACAAGATTGAACCCAATTATTACTATTTTTTATTTATAAGCTCTAAATCGATTAAACATCAAAATTGTTGATTTTCGAAAATTAACTCAATTATAACTCAAAAATTAAAAGCGATGGAGAAAAAGTTTTTATACATAAAACCTTAGTAATGGACCATAAAGACTAAATCCATAAAAAGATTGAACCCAATTATTACCATTTTTTATTTATAAGCTCTAAACCGGTTAAATATCAAAATTGTTGATTTTCGAAAATTAACTCAATCATAACTCATAAACTAAAAGCGATCGAGAAAACCTTTTTATACATAAAACCTTAGTAATGGGCGATAAAGACTAGATCCATAACAAGATTGAACCTAATTATTACCATTTTTTATTTATAAGCTCTAAATAACTAATATTCAAATTCGGAGGTAATGATTTTTTGAGGTAAATTCTGTACAACCATACATATATCATATCTCGATTTATTTAACAACCACGTAATTTTTATTCGAATCTACATTCAATTTAACCCAATTCCTATAAATTTCAAGTTTCCAATATGATTTATAAAGGAGTTATGAATTTTTAATTGAAATTCGACCGCAAATTAATGCATTTTTCGGTACTTTTCGAGCTCATCCCCCAAAACTTTTTTATTTCGATTCCAACAACAATTTCGCATTTTTTATTAGAATCTATAATCTTTGTAGTATTATTCGTAAAAATATTAAGTTTCCATATCGACCATTTCACAACTTACTTAGATTTTTGAATGTGCTATATCCTTAATTTTAATTTCTTTTCGAATTAAACAACCAGATCGTCTCCATCTCAATTTATTTAACAATCACGTATTTTTTATTAAAATCTACACTCAATTTACTCCAATTCCTGTATATTTCAAGCTTCCAATACAATTTGTAAAGGAGTTATGAATTTTTGATTGAAATTCAACCTTAATCAAGAAAATAAGTTTTGGTTGGTAATTCATAAAAACTTACAGAGATGGCGCAACTTGTACTAAAATTCTTAAGTTGAAAGTAAATGTACTTTCTTAATTTCACTTAAGTATAAGTTATAATCCAATAATATAAAAACTTATCATTCACATCTTATTAATATGAATTTTAAAATAAATCAATTTGATAAAAAATGATATCCATGTTATGTATTTATAGATTATTCGTCCCAATCATCAAAATTGCCACCAATTTAGAAGAGATTAACTTAATGAAAGGAAGTGTTAATTTTTTATCATAAATCATCTCACTCTCGCATCTCTAATAATTCATGGACAATTCTCAGCAACACAACGGCAAACAAAAATATCATTTTAAAACTTCATAACCATAATTGGTTAATTAGGTAAATACGACGTATAACATTTTCTACTATATCTGGTGTACTGCGGGTGTCATGCTTTGCTGGGGGAGCAAAACAACAACCGTTTCGCGTTTTAATCGAATGAAATATAGCTTTTTAATGTCGTCACAGCAGTAACGCGAGTTATTTGCCACAAGAGAGAAAGACCGATATGAGGGGTTGGTTTCGAAGAGATGGCAAATGTTACAAACAGAAGCACTTTACCCTCGGCGCGTTTTATGCCGACCGATGCTAACGACTGCCCGTCACGTGATAGTTCTTTTTTAACGTGTTGACCGACGGAAAATATGCCCTGCTTATCGTTGGCGCATTCGCCGAAAGGTCGCGTATGTAAACCCCCCATTTAATAACCAACAACCACCCGAACCCACCCATTCAATGGTAATGGGGTGAAGTACGTCGCGGTTACGGACGTTTTTTTTTAAAGAGGCTAATGAATTAAATTTTTTTTGCAAACCCGTTAAGACTTTAATATCTTTATTATACGATGACGGTTGGCAATTCCAATGTTTGTATGTAAATGGAAAGGTCGTGTTTTGGATGACTGAAAGTAATCAAACGAAGGGAATATGAAAAGAATTTTTGTCGCAGACGTTATGACTTCGGGTGTTATTTCTAATAAACACGAGAAAGGATTGTTAAAGGATTTTAGTAACCGATTATTTTTTTGCATTATGCGAAATAACAAGAATAACTTCCCCGATTTTGTTCCAAATAATTTCTACACTGAGAAAAATGATATGGAAAATTGAACTAAAACAATTTAGTTGTTAGACAAATAGTCATTTTTGCTAGAAAATTTATTCATTTACCTAACGTAATTTAGCTGACATATACAATTCTAATTAGTCAAATTTATGTTAGTTAATTTATCTATTTACTGAGGTAATATAACTAATTTTTAGAAAAAGAAACAACATCGTGAAAACTGGTTGATAAGTCTAGTTGTTGAGTAGTTTAGTTACCTAAAGTATTTGGTATTTTGTGTATTTTGTTCTAGTCTGAATATTTATACATTTAACAATGAAATATTTTACCTAATTGGACAAATGTACTATTATTAAATACTTTATTTAATATTTTATTCATTGTTACATCGATCGTTTATAGAAAATATTTCTTAATACAAAAAAATTAGGTAAGACGTCTATATTTAAGTAATAAAGCTATCTACTACCATTAATAATAAAAATAATATTAATGGTAAAAACATCTATTAATATTATATAATGAAACTAATTTGATTAGGTATTTATAAGAAATATTTTTCGATCATTTATCTATCTTAAATTATGGAAATAGAATTAGTTTTTATAACTAGTAGTAGTAGTTAGCTAATTTTTGACTAAAAATTCTAGATAATATGACTAAATTTTAGGTAGTTTTCCCACATTATTTTTGTCAGTGTACATACACATGTATAAAACTTGAAATTATTAAATTAATCATAGTCAAATACAAAATTTTGAACTTTAAGATTTATTTAAGATTTTTATAATCTAACCCATTACGCATTATACATCATTTTCAAGAAGAGTCCTTGAGCTTCAATCTGACATAAAGATCATTTCCACATTTTCAAAAATAAGTTCTCCAGAAATTTTTAAAGTTTGAGTGTCATTTTGATGTTTTGATATGTGAAAAAACAAGCTCAACTTCCCGCCTTTCTTTCTCATAATTTTTGTAATCAATCATAATGTGTGTTATATATCATTTCAAAGAGCAATCTTTAAGCTTTATTTTGGTGTAATGATTATTTCTACAACTTCATAAATAGCTTTTCTAGAAACTTTTAAACTTTACGTATCATTTTGATATTTTCAAAATTACGAAATAATAAAGTTAATCTTATCAAAATTAACTTCACGATTTTTTTTCAAATAATTTTTATAATCCAACCCAATACTTGTTATACATCATTTTGAAGAAGAATCCTTAAACTTTAATCTGGCATAAAGATCATTTCCACATCTTTAAAAATAGCTTCTTTAGAAATCTTTATAATTTGAGTGTCATTATGATGTTTTGATATTATGCGAAAAAAAACAAGCTCAAGTTCCCGATTTTTTTTCTTATAATTTTTATAATCAACTCTAATGCGTGTTATATATCATTTTAAAGAGGAATCTTTAAGCTTTCTTTTGGTATAATGACTATTTCTACAGCTTCATAAATAGCTTTTCTAGGAACTTTTAAACTTTACGTATCATTTTGATATTTTGAAATTTTCGAAATAATAAGATTTACTTCTCGATTTTTTTTCAAATAATTTTTATAATCTAACCCAATACTTGTTATATATCGTTTTAAAGAGGAATCCTTAAACTTTAATCCGACATAAAGACTATTTCCATATTTTCAAAAATAGCTTTTCCAGAAAAGTTTAAAGTTTGAGTGTCATTTAGATGTTTTGACATTATGTGAAAACACAAGCTCAACTTCCCGATTTTTTCTCTCATAATTTTTATAATCAACTCTAATGCGTGTTATATATCACTTTAAAGAGGAATCTTCAAGCTTTCTTTTGGTATAATGACTATTTCTACAATTTCATAAATAGCTCGCCCAGGAATTTTTAAACATTAAGTATGATTTTGATATTTTCAAATTTTCCAAATATTAAGATTAACGGCATATATCAAGATGAGTATCAGTTTGATATTTTCAACTTCTCGATTCTTTTAGCAAATTCAATCCCTTTCTGCCTGTTTTGTTAAGAAATCAAAGGGTTTCTTCGTGGAACACGTCCATTGAATCCATTAAATCTTAACACTCTATATACAGTTTCTGGATGCACGACTTTATGGGCAGCTTCTTGAATTTCTTCTGCCAGTTTAGGAGCACTTCTTCTGGGATTTTTTCCACCCGTTTTAAAATTGTCTGGATATCACGTTGATTTAAAACTTTTTGACGACCCATGCGTGATTTATTTAATACACTTCCATTTAAATTAGCATTTTTTAGCTATTTAACAGTTTTAGGTATTTCACCATATGATTTTCCCTCATTTCTTAACTTTACTATTAAATGCCGAACTTCAACCGATATTTCTTTTCTTTCCATATTATTTTTAATTTTAAATAATATAATATTCACTACTAAGTTAACTAGAAATTATAACATAAACATAACACAACATTTTTAAACATAAAATAACATAAATATAAACTAGAAATGTCTGTGTAAGTTCTTTTGTATCAAATGCGTAATTGTATGTTGACTTTTGTGAGGTGTATCTGTCAGTATTCCATTTTTTGCTCTGTCTTTGGAGCACTTTATTTAGTTTTATTTTATGTGGTATGCTCGTCAATAAACACAAGTAGTTTTAGATGTAATACAAAGATGAACTTAATGGTCTTTATTGTGGTATCGTTAAAGCTCAACTTCCCGATTTTCTTTCTAATATTTTTTATAATCAACCCTAATGCGTGTTGTACACCGTTTTAAAGAAGGGTCCGTAAACTTTCCTTGGGTGTAATGACTATTTCTACAGCTTCCTAAATAACTCGATCAGGAATTTTTAAACTTGATACTAATTCTAATTCACTTTCAGCAAAATCAAATGGCGTACGATTTGTTTCAGCTAATCTTGAAACAAATCATATTATACATAAAGGATAACACAAAAATAAAAATCACATAAATTCTTGATGCTTTATAAAATCAATTACATTTAATCTAGAAATCAAAAGTAAAAGAGATAATAAAATTAAAAACAATCTAACTTCATAAGAAATAGTTTGAGCTACAAGTATTATTTTGATATTTTCGAATTTTCGAAATATTAAGATTAACTTCACGATTCTTTTTCTAACAAATTTTATAATCTAACCCAATACTTGTTATATATCATTTTGAAGAAGAATCCTTAAACTTTAATACAACATAAAAATCATTTCCACAGTTTTAAAAATAGCTTCTCCAGAAATTTTTAAAGTTTAAGTGTCATTTTGATGCTTTGACATTATGCGAAAAAACAAGCTCAACTTCCCGATTTTTTTTCTTATAATTTTTATAATCAACCTTAATGCGTATTATATATCATTTTAAAGAGGAATTTTTAAGCTTTCTTTTGGTATAATGACTATTTCGACAACTTTATGAATTACTTGGCCAGGAATTTTTAAACTTTAAGTATTATTTTGATATTTTCAAATTTTCGAAATATTAAGATTTACTTCCCGATTCTTTTTCAAATAATTTTTGTAATATTACCTAATACGTGTTACATATCATTTTGAAGATGAATCCTTAAATTTTAATATGACATAAAGATCATTTCCACATTTTCAAAAATAGCTTCTACAAAAATGTTTAAAGTTTGAGTGTCATTTTGATGTTTTGACATTATACGAAAAAACAAGCTCAACTTCACGATTGTTTTTCTGATAATTTTTATAATCAACCCTAATGCGTATTATACAGGGTGAGTCAGGAGGAACGGACCAAATTTTAGGAGTGTATAGTACGCTTGAAAATAATGTAACAAAACTCATATGTTGTTACCCGTTTTTCATTTTTTTTTTTTCATTTTTGACAAGAGCTCTTAGTAAACGTAGCCGGAAATGTTTAGAAGTTAATGGCAATATTTTCGAACAATTGTTAAAATAACGCTGATGATCAATATTTAATGTTAATGTATAAGATTTTGTTTAATTGTAGTTATGCAGTAAGAGTTATGCAATAACAAAAAAAGAAAATAAAAGAAAATCGGATAAGGACATATCAGTTTTTTTACATTATATTTTAGTGTACAACACACTCCTAAAGTTTGGTCCGTTCCTCCCGACTCACCCGGTATATCATTTTAAAGAGGAATCTTTAAGCTTTCTATGGATATAATGACTACTTCCACAGCTTCATAAATAGCTCGCCCAAGAATTTTGAAACTTTAGGTATCATTTTGATATTTTCAAATTTTCGAAATAATAAGATTAACTATAAAATTTTTATAATCTAACCTAATACGTGTTACACATCATTTTGAAGAAGAATCCTTAAACTTCAATCTGACATAAAGAATATTTCCACATTTTAAAAAATACCTTCCCAGAAATTTTTAAAGTTTGAGTGTCATTTTGATGTTTTGACATTATACGAAAAAACAAGCTCAACTTCGCGATTTTTTTTCTCATAATTTTTATAATCAACCCTAATGCGTGTTATATATCATTTTAAAGAGGAATCTTTAAACTTTATTTTGGTGTAATAATTATTTCTACAACATCATAAATAGCTTTTCCAGAACTTTTAAACTTTAAGTATTATTTTGAATTTTCAAATTTTCGAAATATTAAGATTTACTTCACGATTTTTTTTCAAATAATTTTTATAATCTAACCCAATACTTGTTATACATCATTTTGAAGAAGAATCCTTAAACTTTAATATAACATAAAGATCATTTCCACATTTTTAAAAATAGCTTCTTCTGAAATTTTTTAAGTTTGAGTGTCATTTTGATGCTTTTACATTATACGAAAAAACAAGCTCAACTTCGCGATTTTTTTTCTCATAATTTTTATAATCAACCCTAATGCGTGTTATATATCATTTTAAAGAGGAATCTTTAAGCTTTATTTTGGTGTAATGATTATTTCTACACCTTCATAAATAGCTTTTCCAGTAACTTTTAAACTTTAAGTATCATTTTGATATTTTCAAATTTTCGAAATATTAAGATTAACTTCACGATTCTTTTTCTAACAATTTTTATAATCTAACCCAATACTTGCTATATATCATTTTGAAGAAGAATCCTTAAACTTTAATATAACATAAAGATCATTTCCACATTTTTAAAAATAGCTTCTTCTGAAATTTTCAAAGTTTGAGTGTCATTTGGATGTTTTGACATTATGCAAAAAACAAGCTCAACTCCGCGATTTTTTTTCTCATAATTTTTATAATCAACCTTAACACGTGTTATATATCATTTTAAAGAGGAATCTTTAAGCTTTATTTTGGTCTAATAATTATTTCTACAACATCATAAATAGCTTTTCCAGGAACTTTTAAACTTTAAGCATTATTTTGATATTTTCAAATTTTCGAAATATTAAGATTTACTTCATGATATTTTTTCAAATCATTTTTATAATCTAACCCAATACTTGTTATACATCATTTTGAAGAAGAATCCTTAAACTTTAATATAACATAAAGATCATTTCCACATTTTCAAAAATAGCTTCTACAAAAATTTTTAAAGTTTGAGTGTCATTTTGATGTTTTGACATTATACGAAAAAACAAATTCAACTTTCCCATTTTCTTTCTCATAATTTTTATAATCAACCCTAACGCGTGTTATATAGCATTTTAAAGAGGAATCTTTAAACTTTATTTTGGTGTAATTATTATTTCTACAACATCATAAACAGCTTTACGAGGAACTTTGAAACTTTAAGTATTATTTTGATATTTTCAAATTTTCGAAATAATAAGATTTACTTTACAACTTTTTTTCAAATAATTTTTATAATCTAACCCAATACTTGTTATACATCATTTTGAAGAAGAATCCTTTAACTTTAATTTGACATAAAGATCATTTCCACATTTTCAAAAATAGCTTCTCCAGAAATTTTTAAACTTTGAGTGTCATTTTGTTGTTTTGACATTATACGAAAAAACAAGCGCAACTTCCCGATTTTCTTGCTCATAATTTTTATAATCAACCCTAAAGCGTGTTATATATCATTTTAAAAAGAAATCTTTAAACTTTGTTTTGGTGTAATAATTATTTCTACAACATCATAAATAGCTTTTCCAGGAACTTTTAAACTTTAAGTATTATTTTGATATTTTCAAATTTTCGAAATAATAAGATTTACTTTACAACTTTTTTTCAAATAATTTTTATAATCTAACCCAATACTTGTTATACATCATTTTGAAGAAGAATCCTTTAACTTTAATTTGACATAAAGATCATTTCCACATTTTCAAAAATAGCTTCTCCAGAAATTTTTAAAGTTTGAGTGTCATTTTGATATTTTGACATTTTACGAAAAAACAAGCTCAACATCCCGATTTTCTTTCTCATAATTTTTATAATCAACCCTAACGCGTGTTATATATCATTTTAAAGAGAAATCTTTAAACTTTGTTTTGGTGTAATAATTATTTCTACAACATCATGAATAGCTTTTCCAGGAACATTTAAACTTTAAGTACTATTTTGATATTTTCAAATTTTCGAAATATTAAGATTTACTTCACCATTTTTTTTCAAATAATTTTTATAATCTAACCCCATACTTGTTATACATCATTTTGAAGAAGAATCCTTTAACTTTAATTTGACATAAAGATCATTTCCACATTTTCAAAAATAGCTTCTCCAGACATTTTTAAAGTTTGAGTATCATTTTGATGTTTTGACATTATACGAAAAAACAAGCTCAACTTCCTGATTTTTTTTCTCATAATTTTGATAATCAACCCTAAAGTGAATTTTCAAATGAAGTTCTTTATCTATATTTAGTCGAGAATTCGGCTTCGCAAAGGTAGAATGTTGAAAATGGCAATAATATACGAAATGATCTTGTTTTAAGTGGAGAAAAGGCATCATCCTCTCCCGCCCAAAATTCAAAGAGATATTTATTACTAAATTCTCTGTTCATTTCGCCAATTGCAGTCGATGAAGATTTCTTCTGCAGTTGAGAGACCTTCGGGACTAATTCGAAGTCGATCGTAACTTGCTACCAATTTGTCGTCAATAAGAAAATACTTTTTAAAATTCTGTGCCAAAATAGCTAAATGACTTTCTATTGTTACAAACAAACTTTCACAAACTGTTCTTCTTCTCTTATTGCTTGATCTTCCGTTTGATGTTGTTTATAGTCTTCCTTTCCTCTTCAATTCTTCTCCTTATTTTCTCTTCCTTCCTCTTCGTTGTCTTCTTTGCATCTTCTTTAATACTTCTATTTTTACATCTTGTTGCTATATAGTAAAGTAATTGGGGACTAACTTCGCATTGGAGAAAATTCGATGTGACAAATCCAAGATATAAAAAAAGTTCAACACAATACACAATAAATAAAGTTATTTCAATACATGCAAAATGAGAATTGGCATATTTTAAAGGATGGTCGAAATGCAAATATTTCCATGAATACCAATCACCGAGTCCTCGGTTTTGTTGAGTCGTTTCTTTTTCTCCGTTTTATTTTACATCCACACACATACAAATATATATTAAAATTTGATGTACGTTTTGGTATTTGTGTGTGTGTATTTGCGAGCAGGGGCGGATCAAGGGCGAGCGTTAAGTACTAAATAACTTTTTCACTCGCCTACCGCCTCCGGTATATGTTAACTCCATGCGACTGGGAATATTTTAATTTAAATGTAAATGAAAGCGTTGCGACGACGAGAAGAAGGTGCAGGTAGAGAAAAGGTGAAAAGATTTGCGGTTTCGTCAACGTAATATTTTTTCATCAAAATATAACGCTTCTTTCTCGTTATAAATACATAATAAAATTGGAAAATGATAGGATGTTAAACGTAGGAATGCAAATTAGAAAAGAAAAAGAAAGGGAAGAGGTCTTAATTAACCTCGGCGATGATTTATTGAACGATTAAAACCCGAAACGGTCGTGATAGATTTGTTTGCGTCTCGGCGGCACAGCAAGGGACGAATTGCCCTATTTGCCTGTGTTAAAAAGTCGATTAATTTCCCGGTAATCCCTTTTCGGAGAGACGGACGGACGCTCAGCAACGATCGACTCCCGGTGTATTCTGCAAATTAGAGCTACTTCCGATTCCGATTCATTTTCATTTTATGAATTGCCTTCGTAGATTACATGGAAATTTTCTCCAATCGAAGCTTTCGAATCTACTCGAAATTTATTCGACCAGAAAGGAATTAGCTTTAATAAGTTCAATCCTGTGGAAAAAATTTTAATATCATCAAGTTATTTTTCATCCTAAATAATACTTACTTAACAACCAAATTATAAAAATTATTTCAAAAAAAGTTGAGGAGTTAATCGTAATATTTCGAAAATTTGAAAATATCAAAATAATTCTTAAAGTTAAAAATTCCTGGGCGAGCTATTTTATGAAGTTGTAGAAATATGTAATGTCATAAAATTAAATTGACACTCAAACTTTAAACATTTCTGGAGAAGGTATTTTTGAAAATGTGAAAATGATGTTTATGTCTAATGAAAGTTAAAGGATTCTTCTTCAAAATGATGTATAACAAGTATTGGGTTAGATAATAAAAATTATTTGAAAAAAAATCGTGAAGTTAATTTTAATATTTCGAAAATTTGAAAATATTAAAATAACACTTAAAGTTTAAAAGTTCCTGGAAAAACTATTTATGAAGCTGTAGAAATAATCATTAAACCAAAATAAAGCTTGAAGATTCCTCTTTAAAATGATATATAACACGCATTAGGGTTGATTATAAAAATTATGAGAAAGAAAATCGGGAAGTTGAGTTTGTATTTTCGTATAATGTCAAAACATCAAAATGAAACTCAAACTTTAAACATTTCTGGAGAAGGTATTTTTGAAAATGTGAAAATGATGTTTAAGTCAAATGAAAGTTACAGGATTCTTCTTCAAAATGATGTATAACAAGTATTGGGTTAGATAATAAAAATTATTTGAAAAAAAATCGTGATGTTAATTTTAATATTTCGAAAATTTGAAAATATTAAAATAACACTTAAAGTTTAAAAGTTCCTGGAAAAACTATTTATGATGTAGAAATAATTATTACACTAAAATAAAGTTTAAAGATTCCTCTTTAAAATGATATATAACACGCGTTAGGGTTGATTATAAAAATTATGAGAAAAAAAATCGGGAAGTTGAGCTTGTTTATTCGTATAATGTCAAAACATCAAAATGACACTCAAACTTTAAAAATTTCTGGAGAAGCTATTTTTGAAAATGTAGAAATGATCTTTATATCAAATTAAAGTTAAAGGATTCTTCTTCAAAATGATGTATAACAAGTAAGGGGTTAGATTATAAAAATTATTTGAAAAAAAATCGAGAAGTAAATCTTAATATTTCGAAAATTTGAAAATATCAAAATAATACTTAAAGTTTAAAAGTTCCTGGAAAAGCTATTTATGATGTTGTAGAAATAATTATTACACCAAAATAAAGTTTAAAGATTCCTCTTTAAAATGATATATAACACGCATTAGGGTTGATTATAAAAATTATGAGAAAGAAAATCGGGAAGTTGAGCTTGTTTTTTCGTATAATGTCAAAACAACAAAATGACATTGAANAGAGACGGACGGACGCTCAGCAACGATCGACTCCCGGTGTATTCTGCAAATTAGAGCTACTTCCGATTCCGATTCATTTTCATTTTATGAATTGCCTTCGTAGATTACATGGAAATTTTCTCCAATCGAAGCTTTCGAATCTACTCGAAATTTATTCGACCAGAAAGGAATTAGCTTTAATAAGTTCAATCCTGTGGAAAAAATTTTAATATCATCAAGTTATTTTCCATCCTAAATAATATAATGCTGAACTATATGGAAATAGATAGTAAAAATTACAACAAGATTCGTTGTGACCAAAATGATACTGAAAGTTTAAACATTCCTCGACGGGGGTAATAGTAAAGCTGTAGAAATAAACATTACACAAAAAGAAAGCTTAAAGATTCCTCTTTAAAATGATATATAACACGCATTATGGTTGATTATAAAAATTATGAGAAAAAAAATCGAAAAGTTGAGGCTTGTTTTTCCCCAAAATGTCAAAACATCAAAATGACACTCAAACTTTAAAAACTTTCGGAGAAGCTATTTTTGAGAATGTGGAAATGATCTTTATGTCAGATTAAAGCTTAAGGATTCTTCTTCAAAATGATGTATAACACGTATTGGGTTAGATAAAAATTATTTGAAAAAAAATCGCGAATTTAATCTTAATATTTCGAAAATTTGAAAACATCAAAATAATACTTAAAGTTTAAAACTTCCTAGAAAAGCTATTTATGATGTTGTAGAAATAATTATTACACCAAAATAAAGTTTAAAGATTCCTCTTTAAAATGATGTATAACACGCATTAGGGTTGATTATAAAAATTATGAGAAAGAAAATCGGGAAGTTGAGCTTGTTTTTTCGTATAATGTCAAAACAACAAAATGACACTGAAACTTTAAAAATTTCTGGAGAAGCTATTTTTGAAAATGTGGAAATGATCTTTATGTCAAATTAAAGTTAAAGGATTCTTCTTTAAGATGATGTATAACAAGTATTGGGTTAGATTATAAAAATTATTTGAAAAAAAATTGTAAACTAAATCATATTATTTCGAAAATTTGAAAATATCAAAATGACACTTAAAGTTTAAAAGTTCCTAGAAAAGCTATTTATGATGTTGTAGAAATAATTATTACACCAAAATAAAGTTTAAAGATTTCTCTTTAAAATGATATATTACACGCGTTAGGGTTGATTATAAAAATTATGAGAAAAAAAATCGGGAAGTTGAGCTTGTTTATTCGTATAATGTCAAAACATCAAAATGACACTCAAACTTTAAAAATTTCTGGAGAAGCTATTTTTGAAAATGTAGAAATGATCTTTATGTCAAATTAAAGTTAAAGG